>PVJX010042679.1:0-14033 GCA_004027295.1 Dolichotis patagonum | reverse complement strand
CCATGCTGGAACTTAGGGTGCCGAGCCAAGCAGTAACCAGCCTGCTGCCTACCGGGTCGCAGTCTTAGAATCAAATATACCACACACACCCCTCCCCCCTAACAATTGGGATCCAGGGATCTGGGTATGTCTTAGGAGGTGACCATATTTGGTACAGCAAGTCGGGGGAGTTTCCTTCGACTATCTCTGAAGGCAGATATTTTTATCGCTGTTTTGCTTTGTCCTGATTAATGGTGTTGCTCTATTCAATACTGTGTTGATGTGTTCTATAATGTTGTGTATTTCTTTGATTTTGCTCTACCTAGTAGAAGAACAACTATTGTGAAGACAACTAGATATACAATGTTGCCTGTTACTGTTGTCCTGGTGACCTACTGTGATGTTCTGTGCCAGTTTCACTATATTGTCTCAGGGTTTTTTTTGAGGTTTTGTATTGTTTCTACCCTTTTTTCTGTATTGCTTTTTTTGTCTTTAAATAAAATGAAAAAAAAACATGGACACGACTTGAGACCATACTCATAAGCGAAATAAACCAAACTCACATGTGTAAATACCATATAGTCTCCCTAGTATGAGAGTTGATAGGAGTATATAAGATTTTATGGTAAGCATGAGTCCCCATCTTAGCTTTGAAGCCTTTCAATATTTTCATTCATCAGTTGGAATGGTTTTATTCTGTTTTGATTGACTTTATTATGTGTGATGGTATGAATAGCTGTTTTGAAGAAAACAAAACATTATGACAGCTATTAATGATTTAATATTGTGTTTCTTAGAAGTCCTACCATGTTTCTATTCTTCTATTTCCATTGGTTCTATCTATCACATTGTGCCTTATTGGGATTTGAATATGTGTGATAGTATAAACAAAATTTTTTATCAAAAATGAGATATTATAGTAGCCATTGATCATTCTCTGTTATTCGGTTCAGAATGCCCTGTAATTCTTTCACTCTTTGAATGGTTTTATACTTTTTTGTTATGTTTGATATTATTGTATTTGAAACTATGCTCAACTATAGCAGAGTAAGAGATATTGTGATAGCTACTGTTAATGTCCGGTTGTCTTAATGTAAAGTACTGTGTTGCCTATGTTGTCCTGTTCTGATCTGCTCTGTTCTGCCCTCTTTTGTTTTATTCTCTTTAAAATAAAGCTTAAAAACAGACAGCTTTCTTTGTGTCCCACAAGTCACTATTATTGAATTGCCAAAACTAACTTCATCTGTGAGCCATTGATTGTTTAGTAGGGTGCTATTTAATTTCCATGTGTTTATGAAATTCTTGTACTTTCCTATAGCATGAATTTCCAGTATCATCACACTTTGGTCTGAGAGTGTGCATGGGAAAACTTCAATTTCTTTGCATTAACTTAAGGATATTTTATGAGCCAGTATATGGTCTGTTTTGGAGAATGTCCCATGTGCAGCTTTAGAAGAATGTGTATTCTGATGTTATGAGGTGGAACACTGTATATATCTACTAATTCCATTGCTATTAAAAGTTTAATTTAGTTGTGATATTTCATTATTAATTTTCTGTATAGTTGATCTGTCTTTGTGTGACACTGGAGTATTGAGGTTTCCCAATACAATTGTATTAAGGCATATTTTTCATGGCTGTTAGTATTTGTTCATATAAGTGGGTGCACCATTATATGTTGCATATACATTTATGGTTGTTATATCTTCCTCTTAGATTGTTCCATTGACAAGGATGTAGTGACATTCTTTATCTCATTTAATCAGTCTTGTCTTGATATTCACTTTATCTTCAAATAGAATAGCTTCCCCAGTTTTTGTCTGGGTTAGTGTCACATGAAGTATTGTTTTCCATCTTTTGATTTTCAATCTATGAATTTATTTTTGAATTAAACATGTTTATTTTATGTAGTATATTATTGGATCTTGCCTTTTGATCTATTCAGCCATTCTGTGCCTTTGGATTGGTGTATTAAAATGATTCACATTGATGGTTATAACTGAGATGTATTGACTTATGCTTGTCTTGTTATTTTACTGTTGTTGGCTCGCCCCAGTTTGTCCCCTCACACTAATGGTTTGCCAAAAGGGTTTAAAATTTAAAATGGATTAAGGAGAAATACAGAATAGGAAAAAAAGAAAGAGATTAAAAATAAGGGTGAAGGACAAAGGGAGATCATGCTAACTTGGGGAACCTTGTGCTGAAGACTGAAGGAAAAGAGAGATGGAAGTCTAAAAGGAAGGACAGAACAGAACCACACCCACAAAGAGGTTAAGAACCATTTTAACAGTCTTATAAAAACAAAGAACAAGACAAAAAGAAAAAAGAAAATCAAATAGTCCACTTCCTGGAGTCTCTGGTTTCACTAGTAAGACAACCTGTGGAGTTAGAGTCCCAAATCATGCACTGAGTTTGTTCTGTAACACAAAATAAAAAAAAAATAATCATAGAGCTTTCAGTGAAGATTTCAAAAAGCAGACAAGGAAAAATATTAAAAGATTTATAAATATGACAAATTTAAATATGCATCATTTTCTCAGTCCAGTGTTAGAGAGGACTGTTAATATGTAATATCCTAGAATGTGCTTAATAATCTTCCTCACAAAGGATCAATCCCAATCTGTATCCCTAGAAACCTCTATTTTTATAAGTGTTAGGCAAAGTCAATTTTGAAGGTCCCCAATACTTATGACAGTTCTTTAGAATCACACACTAGAGCCTTCTTCATTGTACGATCCTAAGCAAATTTGCCTTGTCTTAGTGTTTAACACTCTCATCAGCAACCTCACTCAGGGCTAGTGTTACATACAAGAGGTCCTCACATAGCACCTGTAAATCAAGCACTACAATGACAGTCATGTCCCTTGGGCTGCTCCCACTTTACTTCCTGTAATGTCCTATGGATTCATTTCCTAAGGTCACTGAAATTTTTGAAGCAGTCCGCTGTGCTCTCTTCACATTTTCTCGTCCTATTTCATTAACTATTTGTTTGTGACAGCATCAAAATCAGCCCTATCCAGCAGTATTTTCATGCTAGAAATGCTTTGCAGCCACCCTGTCTATGTTACTCGCTAGAAAAATAGGTTTCAAACAGCTGCAGTGGAGGTGCACAGCTACAGTGTCAGAGAGGGCACGGTCTAGAGCTACGGTGTAATGAGAAACCCGGTCATGCCCAAAGAGGACATGCTCATGAGTGTACCTCCCTTAGTCTTCCCAAGCACAGTGATTTATCTTAAGTAATATCATGCCACTTAACCTCAGATAGGGGAGAATTTAGAAAAGGAAGGTTTGAAGCATAACAGAATGCTCCCTGTTTAGAAAACAAAGGAAAGCAGCGCTGTCAGAGATTTAAAATTCAAGTAAAATGAACAAATTTCCAGTTTTCCTGAAAACAATGATTTATGTTTTCAACAGATACATAATAACATGGGGTCTCACCAAATTTATACATGTGCAAAGAGAAAGGTAATATGACAAAATGTTTACCGTGGACTATGTTATGGGTAATTTTTGGTGGTTTACTTGTGACTTCCTAAGTTTTCTATAATAAATGAGCTTGACATAAATTTCTTTATAAAGTGAATCCCCACTGGGCAAGCTGCATCTGAGACCAGGGCTTCAGCCTTATGGGAAAGCCTAAGGCAGAGGGACCCAGCTGAGCTGTGTCTGGCTCCTGGAACACAGAATCTGTGAGAAAGTAAATGTTAGATTTTGTTTTGAGACAGAGTCTCACTATGTAGCCTTAGTTGGTCTTAACCTCACAGTGATCTTCCTTCATCAGCCTCCTGCATGCTGAGATTACAGGTGTGTGCCACAATGTAAAGTAGCTGCTTCAAGCTACTAAGATTAGGGTAATGTTGCCTCACAGCACAGGTCTGGAAGTCTCAGGCTCTGGTTCCCCCCTGCTCTCTGTCTTCTCTGCTCCCAGTAACCTCCAGCACTCCTGAGTGCCTTCCCAACCTCTTCTCTGAACAATTTCCTGTGTAGCTGAGTCCCCGCACGTGGATGCTAGCCCCTAGCCTGCTACATCCAGACACCCCCCACCACCCACTGCTCCTCTTGTCTTTGTAGTCACAGGAAAAACTGTGACCTTTTTGGAGCAGATCTGCTATCAGCTCCCAGCTCTGCCTCCCAGCATTTTGCTTTGTTTTACTTCAGTGCCTGCTCTTCTCAGTTTCCTGCACTTTTCTGCATGAGTTTGCACTTCTGCTTGGCCTGTGGAGCTGAGAAGGCAGGGACAGAGATGATGATGTCCCTCACACTCCCTGGGCAAACATGATCTTTTCAGCTGCTGTGCTTCCCAGTCAGGCAGTGCACCTGAGTGAGCTCTGGGGACTTTTCCCAGTCTGGGTGTCAACGAGCACAGGGGACAAGATCTGCCACCTGGTGGTGGAAGAGTGCTTCGGCCACATGTTAAAACACCAAACACAAACCAAACCAAGGAAAATACACAAAGCACACTTCTGTGTGGCAGGGCTTCTAAGTGGAAGCTGATGTGGGTCCCCAACGGAAAATCCCAAGGATGCACAGGCACCAGGGCATCAGAAAGCCTGAAATACTCAGTGTTCTCCACCTCTTAGACTCCACTTGCCTGCAGTTTCTCATGAGACCTCTGCACACAACCCCACAACGACTCCAGCCCTGCTTGCAAGGGAGGACCCTAGGGCTGAAGCCAGGATAGTGTCACGATAGTGTCCCCATAGCGGTCCCATGTTTGTATCCATTCTGCAGTACCCCAGGTACTTAGCTCCACAAAACTTGAGGCTCCTTGCTTCTTCCTGAGGCTTCTAAAGTACATCAATGTTTTTCATATCTCAGTATGCAGTGCATATTCAGTGGAAAACCAGGCTCAACATCCATTTCATTCATGATTAGAGACCCCAGGGCAACTCACTTTCTCTAATCCCCAATAGAAGGAAGCCCGTGAAGCTTTCTTCCTGGGCACCCCTTCACTCTGGGGCTTCACAGAGAGCTGGAGCAGTGCACAGAGGTCAGCATGTGGTGCTCCCTTGAGAGCTCTCCAGCACACACTAGCAGACAGGTGCCCACGCCAGGCAGGCCGCACTGCCTGTCTCTCCCCTCCATCTCTCCTCCTCCTGCCCTGAATGGAAAGCCACTGGCTGGGGCTGTGTGTGCGACACACCCTGAGGTGAGGTCCACCGCAGGCTGTTGTACTCAGTCCAAAGCCCCCAAAAGTGTAGAGCCCCGATGCACAGGCTTCAAGGATCCCTGTGTCCTGATCTCTGTGCACAGTGTGTGCTTCGTGACAGCCATGGTCTCAGCGGGCTTTGGTTTCCGAGCTTTCCAAGGACACCGCGGGCTGCAGCCACACCAAATGCACTGAGGCAGGATGGGAACCGGGTTTTTGGATGTCTTCAAAGGCATTATTGGGAAACCACAAAACATAATGGTAAACATTAGAAATTCAGGACAGAAATAACTTAATTAATATTTATTTGAGTATTAAAATACATGACAAAATGACAAGAAATGTGGACCAATAAATGCTGAATTATTGATCAATTAACAGTGAAATATTGGAATTATAATTTCAAAGAAATATTAAATGAATGCAATGTTACAAAACACACAAGTTATTAGCAGTGATGTGTTAGGAAAAAACAGTAAAATTGTATAAAATCCTTACTTGTAACATAAATTTTCTTTTCCTTCTTCTTTCTTTTTTTCTTTCGCTAAGTGTCTCCCCACCAGCAGCAGGGTGATTACTAGCAAAGGAGATGTAGGAAAACACTATACATATAAGTAGGTCCTATTTTTCACATGTCTTATGATAAGGTCTATTTATTGTAGGCTTTGTGGAAGTTCATGGAATGAACTTCCTCTTGGAAATGTATTTTGGAGCTGAGGATTTAGTTCAGTGGTTCAAGTGCCTGCCTGGCAAGTGTGAGCTCATGAGTTTGATCACTGGTACCAAAAAAAGAGAAGTAATTATGAAACATATTTTGTGTGTCTTCCAACTGAACTATTTGATATGGATGAGATTATTGTGAATGAGATGCCTGGGAGAGGGGAAGCTGCCAGAAGGACTGTGATTCTCATAAGTTCCCTAAATGGAAGAGCTGGGGGACATCAGTGTCTGCATGATGAATACTTGCCTCCACCCTCACAGCTCTTGAGGTTCTTGGGGTGAAGCACCAGTGGAGGATGACATAGTAAAGAAGGAACAAAAGCTGGGGCCAGGTGGAGACCTCTGATCTTATGGGAGAAAAGGAATTCTCTCCTCAGTGTAGGAATATTTATTTATACGTTTAGCAACTTAATGTCACATAACACCAACTTACCTGGTAATCTGCACATATTGCAACCACAGGGCCTGAGTTTGGGCCTCCAGTCTCTGTTTCTGTGGCTTGCCAGGGGCAGTCTTTGATCTCAGACAAGGCCAACCAGCTCTTACAGGTATGACCAAATTCTGGCTTCAGTGGCCTCTACAAGTGTGGCTCCTCTTCTGCTCAGTAATATTAATTTGTTGTCTAACCTGATGATTTCACAATTCAAGCTGTTGATTTAAATTTTAGGCTTGCCAGGTGTGGTAGCACATGCCTGTAATTCCAGCACTCAGTAGGCTAAGACAGCAGGAGCGCTGTGAGTTTGAGGCTACATAGGGAGTTCAAGGCCAGCCCGAATACAGAGAAAATCCTGCCAAAAAAATAATTAATAAACTCTAGGTTCAATCAATAATAAATAAATAATAAATAAACTAGTTTTAAACAAAACCTAAATATGTCAGATATGTGAAGAAGGGTTTCTATAAAGCGCTAGATGGAACACACTGTCCCATGTGTTAATGTGTGCATAAGTGGGAGGAAGACACAAAACACATTTATAATTTTAAAGGAAATTTGGGTCAAAAGTATGGAAATGGCTGAGGCAAATACGTTATGTAAAAAAGAATTCTAAATCTCATGAATAAACTGAGAAATACTTGATGAAGTTCTACAAGGTCCAAAAATTTTAAACAATCTACTAAAAGTTTATGTTTCTATGATGTCACTTCTTTTCATTAGTACTCACGCGCCATAATGAGGACATTCCTGTTGGGGAGCTGGAACAGGCACGTACCATGTCCTTATCCTTCCCTTTCTCATCGCTCACTGTTCCCTCCTTCCATTTTTCCCTTCCCTTTTTTAAAAGATTTATCTCTCTCTGTCCTATCTGTCACTCTGCATTTTATTTAGAGTTTGGTTTTGTGGTATAAGAGGTATCATGAGATATTATAATAACTTGTGTGTCTGATTTATTTTACTTAATATTAGGAATGCAAATTGATGCCTCAGATTTATCTTTATGGCAGAGTTGTACTCCATTTTGTATATGTGCTACAGTTTCTTTATCCATTCATCTTCAGAACACCTATAAGCTGTTTCTATGATTTAAGTTTAATAACTGTCCAGCTACAATCATAGGAATGCATGTATAACTTTATTGCATTGTTTTTAAAGCTTCAGGATGATATTTAGAAGGAGAATAATGCTGTGGAATAAAATTTCTAGTTTTAGTTTTTTTTGCTTTATTTATTTATTGATTGATTTATTGAATTTTGGTTCCAGGGATCAAACTCAAGACTTTGCATTTGCCAAACAGAAACTTACATTGCTTAGCTACACCCCTGGCCCTTAGTTTTAATTTTTGGAGCAGTCTGTACACTAATTTCCATTTTGTAATTCAATTTACATTTCTGCCAACAAGATAGAAGTGTTCCTTTCCCCCTGTAAGTTGTGTTTCTCCTATTCTCTGCAGCATTTCTTACTCAATTTCTTGATGGTAGCCAATCTTTCTTGAGTCAGCTTGAGTCTCAGTATTGATTTAACTTTTATTTTTCTAGTGCTTAGTGGTGCTGAGCATTTTAAGTGTTTTTTTGCCATATGTACTTCTGAGAAGTCTGTGCATTTCAGCTGCTCATTTTTATTGTCTTTTATTCCAGGGTTTCTACACTCTCAGTGCTTTCTAGTTATTTTTCTCTGTCTTAGGCAAAAATTTTTTCCTATCCTGTAGTTTGTATTTCAGCCTAGGTTTTATCATTTGTTGTACAGAATCTTTTTAATGTGATGCAGTCTCATTTATGGCTCTTGATGGTATTTTTTGTGTAATGGAGACTCTGTAGAACCGATGCTTATGTCCTCAAGAATTTTATTTTTCTTACTCCAAATTGCTTTCCTTCTACTATTGAGATCTTTGATTCATTTTTATTGTATTTTAGTACACGTTGACAGGTGTTGGTCTTGTTTCAGTTTTCTCTATGCAGACAGCCAGTTCTCACAGCACCACATATTAGCGAGGTGACCTCCCCTCCTGCACACATTTTTGCTCCCTTTGTCAACACTGAGACAATTTAATGGGTTGTTCTGATTTTGTGCCAGTACAACTCCAGGTTTTAAACCTAATAATAAGTTCTACCTGAATGACTAAAAAATTATAAATTTTGACAACAGTAGTAAGGAATTAGAAATAATGTATGGATGATAGAAAGTTATTATGGCACAAATATCTTAGAAAAAAAATTGTCAGTTTTTAAAAATGTATCCATATCTTTGTGTAAAACAGCAATTCTGCTTCTAAGATTTTATCAAAGGAAAAAGGAAATATGAGTATACAGTGTTTAAATAGTGTGGAAGCTTGCTTTATTTTATGCACCAATGGAGAAAAATAGGTGACTATAGGCAAATAAATAAACACAATATCATAGTAATGTAATCAGGGACAGCAATGGAGTGTAATGTCATTTTCTAAGTACAGTGAAAAGCTTTTAACTTATAGCACGACTCTGAGTGTACATATAAGAGAAAGGGATAAAGGTGTTTGGTGAGAACAAGATGCTTCATTCAACATTGTAAACTAAGCCTCAGCTCCCCATTCATAACATCCAGAATTCCAGTGGCCAGAGTCACCGCTGCAGGTCAGGCTGGTGAGAGGAGGATATTTTTGTGGGGATCTGGAGCTACTCAAGTCAAAGACTCCTTGATTCATGTGATTCCTCACCTTATTAACACTGAGAGAAGCACCGAAGACACAGCCCCAATGAATCACAGAGCCCCGCTTAGCCGATTCCCACCTAGCACATGAGTGGGCGGTGAGGACCATGTGGTCCTTGAACACATGCTCCAGCATGAAAAAGAAGATTAAAGCACACAGTGAAGCTGAAGATCAAAGGAATGTGATAATAATAGCCTGTAACAAAACCTCAAATCAATAAGAATGTCCTCAATGTGAGTGCTATTACATCCAATAATAGCTACCTACATCATACCTAATACACATAGTGGAGGCTTGATTGCATGATCACCCTAATACTTGGTAAAACAAAACAGGAACTATGTCAAGGCTCCGTGGTGGGGGTGCAAGAAGAAGTGCCTGCAGCAACTTTCCAGAAAGCTATCAGCCCCATTTCCATTTTCTAAATGGGGCTCTGTGAATGGAACTGCATTACAGGTACCATCCTTAGTTTCACCCATTGCCTCAACACAGAAAGAGTGTATGTTTCATGATTTCTGAGACCGCTAAGTAATGACCCATGCAAGCAACTGTCTCTTAATTGAGTGGCTGTACTGAGTTTCAGTTCTCACACATGTAAGGCGAGGTCATAGCCGATGCTGTCTTGTCATCTTCATAAGCCCTGGATGAGACGACATGAAATGTATATAATGTTTGAGTCACTTTTCCACATCTAAGGTAAGAAGTTTCTAGCTAACATTAAGGTGAATCCCAAGCATTCCAGTTATTTTATGTCACCCTGTAATTCTAGCAAAAGAATGTGGACCTGCAGCTTTTGGGAGTGGGAAGGGATGGAGTCAATGTCTAATCAGGTAACAGAGCTGGGTAAGACTATCAGAAACATGAGGACCCTGGGGAAGCCTAACCATGCTAAGGTGATGTACATGTCAGTAAGGGAGACAGCGAGACTGGGGGCCGGTTCCAGGTTAAAATGTAAATGCAGGCAGCCTCTGTCAGACAGCCACTGGCACCGTCTGTTTAGAGTGCGTGTCAGTAGCCTGGCTTCTGCTCAGCACCCAGAATCCATGGAGGAATTCAGAACAAATTTCCTTGCTGTCATCAGTGGACTTCAGGAACCTGAGATGTTCTTGTGTAGAAAGAGAAGCAGAACCAGAATGGGAATTCTGTGTGTGTGAAGCCCCACAATGCAGAAACAAAGTCAAGCAGGTTATCACTGAGGGTTCTTGTGATGTTCTTGTGCTTAGAAAGCTAAGCAGAGGTCTCAGCACCAATTTTTTAACCTGTTCTCTGATGCAATAAACCTAATTTGCCATGTTGTAGCTTTGATTGCTCCATTCAGCCCCCAAAACTGCCCTGTTCTCCAGCACTGGTACTGCTACTCTGCTGTGTAATATACATGCTAAGCTTATCACTTTTTGTAATACAGCACATTTTTATTTTTGTTTCAAATTATTAAAAAATCATGTAAAATTTAAAAACCTCAGAAAAGTATAGAAAAAGAAAGTAAATCACAGTCCCCCCACAAAAATTTGTAGGTTATGTACATTTCTAGTTTAGTTGCGGGGCAGTTGTGTAAACACTTAGGTTACAAATGCTTTCTTAAACTGAAACCACCCTATAAACGGTCTGCACCCTACTTTTGTGACAGTACACGAGATGATCGTGTCATCCCCAGCCCATCGCTGCCCCTGGGCATACAGTGAGCAACTGTGTGCAGCTGCAGGTGCTTTCGTCAGGGGCAGGGTGACCTGTGCCACCCGGCCTGGTCAGGTGCTGCTAAGTGTTCATGGGACGAGCTTTGAAATGACAGAGACCTGTAAACACAACCTATACAAAAAACACAAGGTTTTGTTTTGGCAAAACTGAATTGAGCCCAAGGCCTCTGCACTGAGCTACATGCCAGTCCTATTTTTTAAAACAACCTCACCTTAATCACTGAACTGCCCAGGATGCACTCCTGTAATCCTGCACTCTGGGTGGTCTCCTGCCTCGGCCTCCCACAGTGCCAGGATTACAGGGATGCACCACCATAAACTCAGCAAAATCGAAATCATTTTACAAATAAGTACCTGTGTATCCACACATGTGTGTCATCTCCATCTCCCCAGGAAGCTGTTCTGAGACCATTCCCATCAAAGGTCTTTGGTGATTCTTATTGTCAGTCCCACTCCTGCCAGCCAAGCTGTTTCCACGCTCTGGTCACCCAGGGCTCTCCATGAGGCTCCACACAGTACCATGCTGCGGGGCACCGCTGCTTCTGTGCCCGGGCTTGCACAGGGTCTGCCCTGTGTGGGATGCCAGGAAACAACTAAGTCCAGAAGAGGCCAGTTTTTCCTGTACCTATTTGGGGCCCAACCCTTCACTGCTTGGTTCAATAGTACCCCATTCGGGTGACACAGGCTGACAGCAGACAAAGGGAGAAGGAGACAAACAGTAAGCAAGCAACCAATAAACAAGACAGTCACAGGCTCTGTACTAAGAGCAGGAAAGCAAATAAACAGGACGATGTCAAAGAAAAGTGTGTGATCAGGGCTGGAGGCACCACCTGTAATCCCAGCTCTGGGAAGCTGAGGCAGGAGGACCAAGGGATTGGGGTCACCCTGAGCTACACAGGAAGACCCTGTCTCTAAAAAACTAAAAACATAAACAAAACAGCAAAACCAAGTGCAGGGCAGCAAGCTGGCAGCAAATTCATATAAGCCGGTGCCAAGAGAGGACTTTTAAGCCTAAATGTTAGGTGATGCCAAGGGCCCAAAGACATAACTTCAAAGGCACAGAATAGTGCGTGGAACAGCCAGCTTCCTCCACAGTGAGGAAAGAGCGCCAGCACTGCTGGCAAGAGCGCTGGCACCGGCTCTGCTGCCTCAGCTCTGCACATGCCCACTCACCCACCTAGCGAACACTCCACCTCCCCGCAGGCTGCTGAAGGAGCCAGCCAGAGTCCAGGACACTGAGCTAGTTCAGTGAGGTCTGAACCTGTTTACCTTCAGGGCTTCTGAGTGTCAAACTCCAGGAAGACTGTTTAAAATCTTTAAGAAAAGAACTTTCAGTACCCTCAGAACTATCGTGAAGAGTCAAGTGACTCAACAAATACTAAAAACACCACAATTGCAGGACACTGTCCCTACCACAAAGGCCCCTCCCCTGGAAGGCCGAATCTGACCCGCAGTTCAGGTTTGCATGGCTGCATAACACTGGACTTCATAACACTGCACCAGCGCCAGGCCAGAGGTGCAGAGCTGCTCCTCCCAGAGGAGTCAGGGCAGGGCCCAGGGGAGGTGGGGCCCGGGGGAGGCGGGACATGGGGGAAGCAGGGCACAGAAAATGCTGAGATGCAGCCCATGCCAGAGGACCCTCAGGAGAGGCTTGGCAAACTCCGGGTCCTGGCATCAGTGGAACACAATGGGAAATGAGATTGGACCTCAGAAGCAAGCAGCTGCCCTGTGATGAAATTCTCTGCTACGCCCAGGTGGGAAGGGATCCACCCCACATCTCACATCAAAGTACTGGAATATCCAGACACTGATCTCCCTAGAAAACAACTCACTGACAAACCAAGCTGGCACCTGACCGAAGACAGGTGAGGCCCACAAAGAGCAGAGAGGTGGGAGAAGAGGTGGGCCAGCCTGCTGGAAACACAGGGAAACAGACCAGACACAAAACAAAGCTCACTGCAACTACAGCAGCAGCCAGTAAGTCAGAGGACAAAGGACAGATGTGAAAAATCCTCTCCTCTGGGTCCCTAAACTGCCTAGAATAAGCTGCATGTGCATTTCCTGAGAACAACACAGCTCTTTTGCCAGGATCTCAGACAAGGTCAGAGATCCACTCCCACTGCCTCCACATGTAAGAACCACCAACCCAACTAAGAAAACCAGTAGCCTTTGGTGGCTGACCAGCACAGAGCAAGGTTTAATGAGGTGACACTCCTTCAAAATTCCTAGATTTCTAACTTTATTTTATGGATGGATGGATAGAACACGCTAATAAAAACAAAACAATGCCTGCCAGCATAGAGGAAAGGGGGAGAAATAAGAAGTGCCAACACGCTTAAGGGACACGAGAGAGACAAAGGTCCAACATGCTTAAAGGACATGAGAGAGACAAAGGTCCACAGGTAATGAAAAGTGGGTGGGAAATACTGTCACACAGGACAGAAGAGGATTCACAGGAAATAGTGCCTTCTTTGAAAGGGTATGACAGATTCTTCGAATGGGCTGAGCAGAGCAGAAAGATACAAACTCCCCCTGCTCCCTCATCCGAGAAAGACAGGAAGAATAAAAAGATACCACACAGAGAATTAGAGGGGAAGTGGTTTCCTCAGAGAAAGCATTATTCCTGGTAAGAAGGTGCCACTATTAGAAATATCAAGTTTATAGATGACAAGCCAGAGAAGATGAAAACCTGGGAAACTTAAGATTAGAAGCTGGACAGAGATGCGTTTCTGACTATAAAGTCAGACAGACAGAACCCGCTGATCTCAACATTCAGTTCACCTACTAAGTACCCAGCAAGGCAGCATTTGGTTTACTCACTAGAATGTGAAAGTGCTTATATCATTCCTCTTAACTAAAATCTTTCATTTCTTATATAATTTTTTCCTCTGTGATGACTTCGTTTTTATTTAAAGGTGAAAAATATCACATGGTTCTAATTTTTTTTTAAAAAGACCACACTTGTATTATTAATACTAATACTGGTCTTACTCTTTATACTGATGTTTATATCCCACTATTAAGAAGCTATGAAAGTAAAGCAAAAGACCTGGCACCTCCAGAGAAATAATTCAAGATAAAAAATGAGAAAATTTCAAAGCAACTTGACTATGAAGCAATACATTTCCTGAATGTTTAGACACTGTGAATAAAGCACACAGCCAGGCTTGGTGGTGCACACCTGGAATCTCTAACTCCAGAGACTCAGGCAACAGGAGCCCTGAGATGTGAGCACAGCCTAGCCTGAAACACAAAGCAAGACCCTTTCTCAAAATATAAAAATAAATAAAAGAGAGTATCTTCCTACAGAAATAGAATTAGGAGGGGACAGATTCGCTGTTTCACAGTGACATAGGCCTGCTCTGACAG
>PVJX010042678.1:0-14029 GCA_004027295.1 Dolichotis patagonum | reverse complement strand
ATGACAATGGCCATATGTCCACAACTATTGTACAGATTTAATGCAATCTCAATCAAAGTACCAACAGCATATGCCACAGAATGAGAGAATTAACCTTAAAATTCATACAGAACCAGAAGAGACCTAGAATAGCAAAGATAATTATGGGCAACAAGGGCAATGCAAGACACATCACAGTCTTTGTCTTGAAGTTATATTACAAAACTACCATGATAAAAACAGCATGGTACTGGTAAAAAAAAAAACCAGACCCAAAGATCAATGGAACAGAACACAGATACAAAAACAATTCCAAGAAAGCTCACCTCATTAATTCATGGTGCTGGAAAAACTGGCTTTCCCTATGCCTAAATTAGACCCACATCTCTTACCATACACTTAACTAAAACTGAAATGATCCAAGGTAGTAGAAGAGAAACACATAATCTGCTGGAAGAAGCATAGGCAAAACTCTAGAAGATACAGGTATAGGCAAAGACTATGAACAAATCCCCAATTCACAGGAAATATTACAAAGAATCAACTAAAGGGACCACATCAAATTAAAAACCTTTTACACAACACAAGAAACCACCGAGTGAAGAAACAACTCAAGTCGGAAAAAATTTTTACTAGCTACTTCTCAGACAAAGCACTAACATCTAGAATATACAAAAAATTCAGACCCCCCCCCAAGTTTAAAGACCTAGTCCAAAAATGGGCAGCTGAAATCATAGACACTTCTCAGATGAAGAAAAAGAGCAAATAAATACATGAAAAAATGCTCACCATCACTGGTAAGTTGAGAAATGGAAATTAAAACAACACTGAGATTCCATCTTACTCCAGAAAGAATGACTATCATCAAGAAATCAACCAATAACAAATGCTGGTGAGGCTACAAGGTAAAATGAACCCTTTTCCATTGGTGCTGGGAGAGAAGACTTGTATATCCATCATGGAAATCAGTAGGGAGATCCCTCAAAGGTAAAACTGAAGGTTCCATTTGACCCTGCTACTCCCCTGCTAGAATCTTCTTGAAAAGAGTTAAAAGTGCCATACCACAGTTATACATGAATATCCATGTTTAAAACAGCATAATTTATAACAGCTAAATCTTGAAAACAGCCCATATGCCAATCAAAAGATGAACAAATAAAGATGTGGTAGTTAGATATAATGGAGTACTACTCTGCCATAAACTTGAGTCATTCATAGGAAAATGAATGCACCTCAAGAAATATTTAGTGAAATGAATAGGACACACAAGTTTAAATATCACATTGTTTCTATTATGTGAGGAATCCAAAGGGTAAATAAGGAGCATAATAAACAACATATATTGAGAAGTAGACAGAAAATGTTTAAATGGAAAGGGAGGATGGAGAGAAAAGGGGAGGAGGGGAAAAGAATAAAGAGAATGGAAGAAAAAAATGAAAACAAAGCTTTTGTAAATAGGAAGGGAAGAAGGGTTGATGGGAAGAAAGGAAAATGCGGGGCGGGGGGAGAATTAAGATACATTATACAGGCAAAAATTCTCTATGATGGATTTAATCAATATGTATGACAAATTGTACTAATAAAAAAATAAAGGCAAAAGTGAAAAAGACTGAGACTTCTTAACCCTAGGTGAAATTACCCAAGGCAACTACATCTGTATTTGTCTTAGTTATTTTTCTCATTGCCTAGGTCAAATACCTGACACACAAAGTTAAAGGAGAAAAGGTTTATTTCTGCTCACCGTTGATAGAGTTTCATTCCATAATCAGGTGGCCGCAAGGCCAGGTAGCACTGCAGAGAGCCATCAGAGGAGAAGCAGTACACTGCAAAGCAGGGCAGGCAGAACACAGCCAGCAATAAAGAAGCAAGCAGCAAGTGATGACAGCAGCCCTTTCTCTGTCCCTTACTTTCTATCCAGGCCACATGCCCTTAGGGCAGGTAGCACTCATACCCAGGGTGGGGCACCCTTAATTCCAGCATCGCAAGGCCTATGACTGCCGGAGGCTCTGGAGAAACATCTAGGTATGTGTTGTAGTCAGGGGCTGCTCAGGGAACAATTAGAATCAGGACATGGAGTTTATAGTATTGTTCTATGATGGTCACCCAGAGTTAACACAAGAAAATGCAGGAAATCTGTCCACAACACCAAAAAGATAGAATATTTAGCCAAGGGCCTAAATCCCACAGCAATGTCCCACGAGTCCAGATGAAGACCCAGAGCACATGACATTGCCTCCCACTAGTCCAACTGGAGGTCTAGAGCCCACAAGAAGGACTCACGCCAGTCTCTTTTACGGATCTGTGCTGGGAAGGCCCAAAGGTCAGCAGTGGAAACTAGGAAGTCTATGCCAGCTGGGTGAAGGAGCTGTGCTGGTAGGTTGAGGGTTCTACGCTGGAGCCAAGAAGTCACACTCAAAACAAAGACCAGGGCTGCCCTGAAAAGCACCACAGCCATCCTCAGCGACACAGAGGCCCTGAGCTCTTCCCACGATAAGCACAGTTGAGTACAGGCCGGGAAGCCAGTGTGATGAGTCCATCCTGGAAACCAAGCGGTACACGTCTTCCCCTCCGGAGCCAGGAAGCAATGCTCAATGTAAGGACCAGAGCTTCTCCAGGAGAGCCAACGGCTCAAACAGCAACATGTAGGAGAACCCACAGTGCCTCAATGCACTAACGCCTAGCTTCTCCTCCTCCACGTCTCTATTTATGCCGGCAACTTCCCTCAGGTGAAACATCCACACTCAGCACCATGCTGATGTAATCCAGCTGGCGTTAAGTTGACCACTGGTTTTTAATCCATAACAGTATGGATAAGCCATAAGAGCATTCCTTGGTTAAATTTAAACTCCTTTCCTATAAGACACACTACACTCAAAGTTCCCCAGCAATACTAAAAGTTTTTAAACTGAATTAACTGAGAAAGTAAGGAGCAGGAACCTGACCCTAACATAAAGAAGCAAGCTGAACAAACCCAAACGATGTTTAATCTATTTCAAAAGAAAACAAAAATGTTCACACCTGTAGAATGGGCTAGTACATTTGGCAGAGTCTCCTTTTCCCAAGCTTTCCACTGCTTCAAGAAAAGATGAAGTATACTAGTCAGCTTTCTCAATGCTGAGCTGCAATACCCCACCCCCACAACTTAAAGGAGAAAGGATTTCGTTGGCTTATGGTTTTGGTCCATGACAAGCTTGCTCCAGGGCACAGACATCTCTGCAGAGCAGCAGAGCAATGCAGCTTAGTTCACAGCGGCAGGGAAGCAGAGCATGGGAACAGCACCAGAACAGAAGCAATGAGGGACCAGACGCAGACCCATGAACCCGCCAGACATACCTACAAGTGCGCTCCACCAATTCCCAGGGCAGATCCAAAGCCAACCAAATTATAACTCCACCCTAACCGCCATCTGAAGGAAGTTCTGGTATTTGTGACTCCATGGAACAATCTAGAGGACACTGTATGTCTCAGTGACTTCTGTCATGGCTGACACACAATACCCAACACCCTCAACTGTAAGGAGGAAAGGTTTATTTTAGCCCACAGTTTATACAGGTTTCGGTCCACAGTCAGCTGGCTCCACGGCAGGGCAGAGGAGAAACAGCTCATGAAGGCAGCAAGGAAGTGGAAGCAGAGAGGTCAAGGGTGGAGGGAGGGAGGTAGATCCTTCCAGGTCACACCTCCCAGTAACCTGCCTCCTTCCCCAGTCTCCACCTCCCCAATCAGTTATCAATAAATCATCAGTGAAGAGTATCACATTTGCATGATCCAATCATCACCCCAAATCCCTACATATGAGCACATGAGGCTTTGGGGGTTCATCTAGATACAAACCACAACACTATGCTCAGAGAAATAAGCCAAGCCCAGAAAGACAAACCCACATGATTTAGTTTACACATAAATCTATAGAAGTCTAACTTTATGTTGAGAGTGGAATGGTGGAGTGTGGTATAAATGATGTGAGAGATGTTGGAAAAAGAGTATGAAGTTAATGTGAGGCAAGAGGAGAAGGTGTTGAGATCTACTGCATAGCCAACGTGACCACACTTAATAATCACCCATTATTAATTGCTGAGAATAAATTTCAAATGCTTTCATGGCAAAAAATAAAATCAGTACATGATGTAATGGCTATGTTAATTAGTTTGATTAAGTCAATCTACATTGTACACCTATATCAAAATATTACACTCTACCTCATAACAATATGCAATTATAGTTTGTTGATTATGAATTTATTTTAAAAACCTATGAAGTGGTTCCTCAAAACATTAACATGCAATTACTAAAGAATCCAGC
Source organism: Dolichotis patagonum (assembly GCA_004027295.1). NCBI lineage: Eukaryota > Metazoa > Chordata > Mammalia > Rodentia > Caviidae > Dolichotis > Dolichotis patagonum. The sequence continues at coordinate 9,751 of PVJX010042678.1, read as the reverse complement.
AATTTTATTTCTGGGTATATGCTAGAAAGACCTGAAATCAGAGACTCAAGCAAATATTTATACACCCATATTCTCAGCAGCATTTACAATAAATAGCCAAAGGCAGAAGCAACCCAGCCATCCATCTGTGGATGACCAGACAAACAATATATGGTATATACTGAAAATGAAATATTATTTAGCCTGAAAAGATGAGGAAAATCTGACACACGATGCAAATGGATGAGCCTTGAAAACATGCTGAGTAAACTAAGGTAACCACAAAAAGACCAGATTCCAATTATATGCAAACTAGTTAAATTCATAGACATAAAAAGTAGAATGGTGCTTAGCAGGAGCTGGGAAATGAAGGGAATGAGGGGTTACTGTTCAATGGACACCAAGGTCCTGTCTGGGAAAATAAAAGATTCTGCAGGTGAACAGCGTGACACACAGCAATGTGGATGTAATTACTGCCACTGAACTCTGTGCTTCAAAATGGTTAAAGTAATCAGTTCTACGTTGTGCGTATTTTACCACAATAAAAACCTCTAATATTTTCTTAATATAAATTATTTATAAAGCAAGAGCTCAACACATCTGTGGTACATGGGAAAGAAAAGGTTATGCTACGATAGAAAAATGATACAAATGCCATTTACATCCGCCCTCAACCTGCACAGCACTCTGGAATAACAGAGGTGTGGGCTCTGGACAATCAGATGACCTTCTCCAGTCACTCAACAGCCCATTCAGGTATGAGGGCGTGCATTCCTCTGGTTTCTTCCAAGTCCTTCTACTGTAACTGCGTCCCTTGTTCTTGCACTCTGTCATCCTTACTGTCCACACCCCATCACCTGCTTCTAGCTGTATCAAGCACACACCACCAGAAGTGGACAGATTACAGCTGCGACCTTATGGTGACCAAGACCACACTCTGGAGTCAGGCTTAGGTTCAGATTCCACATTCAACCCTTTCTAACTCTGTGACCTTGAGAAACTGCTTTGTTACTTGGGACCTCAGTTTCTCTCTACATAAGACAAGAATGGCAATTTCTGTACCAGGGTGTTGTTCAGAAAAACAGAGAGGGCAATGTATGCTAAACACCGTGCTTCGTATCTACTAAGCCTCGACAAGCACTAGCTGTTATTTTAATATCCTTTCAGCGCTGGTCATGGTGCTAAGCCCTGAACAGCATGCAAGGCTCAATAAATTTTCAACATCAGTAGATGTTCATTCATTATCTTTTATGCCTTCTACACTAAGCTAAATGGCCCTCAATTAAAGCTGCATAAGGCAAGTCTCTATCTCAGAAGCTTTATTCTCCCATGTCTCCAGCATGCTACCGGAGACAACGCCTAGTACACAACTGACACTGAAAAAGTGCTTGGAGAATTAAAATTTTGAGTTTAAAATCTAGTCTTGGAGGCCATTTGTGTTCATATGACTTTAACAGAAAAATATATAACCATAAATACAAAGTATATATGATCATGATTTTTTAAGCCTTAAAACAAAGATCATTTTTTTCTTTGGTAGTATGATGTATACAGCCCAGAGCCTTCATGCTGAGCTATAATCCGTCATTTGGTTTGCTTGGTGTGGCTTGGTTTTATGAAGTTTCCCAGAGTGGCCTGGAATTCATGATCCTCCTGCATCAGCCTCCCCAGTAGTGGAGATTACAGGTTTGCACCACTATGTCAAGCCTGTATGTCTGACCTGTGCTCTTCAATGTACTGAAAGCTTTGAAACACAGTTTCCACACCATCTGGGGGAATGCATTAATATTCCCATTTTGCAGATGAGCAAACCCAGGATGGGGAAGCAAAAGGATGCGTGCCAGCCACAAAGGCGATGGAAGAGAGCTCATCAGGCTGTCCGTTCAGAAGCGCTTCTGTTTCAAAGGCCCATCTGCTGGCTTGACACCCAAAGGGAAACCTACACCCCACCACCACCAGCCTCACAGGGCACACTGTGATTCCAGCCCAAGACAAAGCTGGGTTCAGAGCAGTGCTGAAAGTCAGCATATGTGCCACAAAGGCCACAAAATTGCAAGCCGTCTCAGAGTGATGAGGGAAACAAAAAGCAATTGAACAAGCCCTGGAGGCACACGAACACAAGTGACCTCCACTTGGGATCCATATCTAGGCCTAGATTTTAATTTACAAACAGAGATATGAAGTTTGTAAGTACCTAGTTTTGCTTTTACTAGAAAAAAATAAGATATCAGATCCCACCTTTACCACTTCTAAACAGCCTCAGGAATAAAGTCCAAAAGTGAAAATGAAATCACCTAAAACACTCTCATGGGGACTTCCACAGAAGCCACTTATGCAGGCTCAGCTGTGAAGGTTTATCAGGAAATCAGGTTGATACCTGGAAACATCGCCACTTGGATAAAAGGCAAAAGACACTTAGGCATGAGTGGCTCCTAAAATTGAAACGCTAATTAAACTTAGCCTCTTTAAAAAAGAAAAAGTCAAGTCAGGAAAGGCAAAAGCCAGTGAGAAAAATGTATTCTTACTTTTGAGCATAATAAAAAAAAGTGAGAATAACATAGAGTCACTTGGTTCATCACTTTAAAGACTAACAAGTCACTTGATTTTTTTAGTTGTTGTTCATATTCATCAGAAACCAGCTCTGGACCTCACAGAGCATTCTATTTCCTTTGTATTTCTTTCCAAATAGATCTAAAGAACACTGTCCAAATTAGTATTAGTGCTAGAGGAATCTGGATTAACATTAGTAAAACTCTCTGCCATCAAGAGACACAGAATCTACTTGAGACTATTCTAAAAACATTTAGAGACCTTTTTTTTTTTAAGTGATGGTGATTCTGGGAATCAAACCTATGGCTCCAAGCATGCTAGACAAGCACTCTACCACTAAGCCCCAGGCTTACAGCAATTTTTGTTTTTTGTTTTAGTACTACTGGAGACTGAACCCAGAGCTCCCCCCATGATAGAAGAGTGCTCTAGAGCTGAGTTACAAGCCCAGTTCTTCCCCCAAAGCCTTTGGGAATACAGATCTTCCTCCCAATCCTTTATTTAAGAAGCAGCCTCAATCCTGATCCACATGGTCACGGAGAAGTCATATTTGTATCCTCTTACTCTCCTGTTAGTGCTTGACATATGGAAAGCCAACAAAATTCTCCTCTAGAGAATTCAGAAAAAAAAAAAAAAGACCTAAGAAGACAGTCTTTTTGTTGGCCAAAACTCTGTAGAATATGTATACTTGGACAGTACAGACCCAATCCTAGTACATAGCCTGGAGGGCAGAAAAAAACAGACACATAGCTTTGCAGACAAAAGCTGAAGAAGGTGATACTGCATGGGTGTTCAACAGCTTCTGGCTGCCAGAGCAGACCTTTCTGAAGCCTGCCACCATTGCTACCTTTGTACCCCTACAATGAGCTGGCCTCCAGCGGTTACTTGCAACCAAAGAACCCTAAGTACAACCTGAGTAAGACCATAACACAAATTTGTCTGATAACCCAGTAGCATTTGTGAAGTTCATGATGCTTAGAAGGTAAGGATTGCATTTGAGTCATAGGAGGGCTACATAGTGGAGTACCAAGAAATAAGTCTTGGACTGGAGATTTAGCTCAGTGGCTCAAGCACTTGCCTGTTAAGTGTGAGGTCATGAGTTTAATCCCCAGTACCATTTAAAAAAAAAAAAGAGAAGTCAGTTTTGCTGTCAAAAGGAGGAGCTCTGGTTCAGACTCATACCTTTTAATGGTTCTGCTGCCCTCAGTAAATCCATTTAGCCTACAAAGCACAGCACCTAGTACAAAACAAGTGCTGAACAATTTGCAAGAAGGAAAAAGAGCAGGCAGTTCTGACATTGGTTGTGTTTATCTCTTCAAGTAAATTTTCATTAAAAAAAAAAAGGAAAAAATGGACCTCCTGCATCTCACAGGATTAAAATACACAACTACAGTATGATTCAAAGTAACAGGTGGGGTGTGGTGATGCATGTCTAATTCCAGCACTAAGGAGGCTGAGGCAGGAGGACTGTCAGGAGTTGAAGGCCAGTCTGAGCTACATAGTGACTCCAGGCCAGCCTGAACTTCAGAGGAAGACCTTGTCTCTAATAATAATAATAATAATAATAATAATAATAATGATAACAGGTTCAGACTGATCAGCAGATGAAACACAGACTCACTTGGGTTAGTTGAACAATATTTATTTATCTAAGCAAGAGTTGGCAAACTATAGTCCACAGGCCAAATCTAGCCCACCACCTGTTTTTGTAAGACCCATAATATAAGAACAGTTTTTGCAAATGAATATTTGTAATCAATTTGATTCTAAGGAACACTAACTTTGAACCCTCCTCATACAGCTAAATGTCATCCCTCCCAAAATAAGAAGACCTACTGTGAAAAATCATACTTTATTATTATTATTTTTCAATTCAGGATTTACAGAATAACTCAAACAGGGACAAGGAAATGATTATTATTTGTTTAGGGTATAATTTTGCAGGACACAAGGACTTTTATAAATGCATATAAATGTGATATAAAAGAAAAAAAGAAATAGCGTTCCAGTGTGTTAATGTGATGTCAGATCTTACTTCAAGCCCAGGATTAAAGATATGTGCCAGGAACTACCTCAAATGGGCCAAGTACACATCATCAACCTCAGCGGGGTCTGTGGTATATGGAACAGTGTCAAGTACTCATTTATCGCCCTCAACTCCCTCAGACTGATGCTTCCTGCTCCAGGTTCATTGTTGAACCTGAACTTGCAAAAATAAAAAGAAGAGTCAATTGCACAGTTCATTAAAGCAACCATCAACTTTACCCACAAAACACAATGAGGCAACATATGCATATGTTCTAAGTAAACTCCAAAAATAAGTAAGTATGATTACCAGATTACCATAGCAATTAATGATAACAATAATAAAACACTGGAATATCTGCTTTACAATCCACCCAGCAACAGGCATATGAAGATGCATACAAGAATGAATTTTGTGCTAGAAGAATTTGAAAAGGAACTCTAGGAAGGCCGGAAACATAGTATATATGTATGTCATGTATAGTATCATATGAAACGGGTGAAAGACAAAAACAAAACAGATCAACTTAAACAGGGTCCAGAGGGCCTTAAAACTCCAGGGTGGTCTCCAAAATGCCTTCAGTGAAGCCTAAGTCCCTCAAGTGCTCAGCGTAAAAACTATAAGACATTTCAGATATATATAAATATATATAACACTTCAGATTCCATTCTCCACATTTTCCTCATCCATAATATAGACAATAATAACTATTTCAAGGCTTTGTGAAAATCAAATGAGATAAAAAATAAAAAATTTTTATAAGTCAGTAGAACATCATCAGCATTCAATAAATACTAGCTATTGTTATAAATTTTATTAAATAGCTGTAATTATATAGACTGTAAATATTCTGATTATTTCTCTTAACTGTATAATAATAAGACTATAAATATTTTCCATAATGTCACATATTCTTCATTGGTGTATTTCGCATGTAATGTGCCTGAATTTAGAACTTTAGTTTTACTTCAATCAGGATTTCTGAAACAATTATGAAAGTAATTATTTTTTGTTATGCTTGTTTACAAACAGTATTTTTCTCATTATGCATGTTAACGATTTTTTCCTTCACTGTGTTTTATTCAGTACCCTACTAAACTCTCCATGATTCCTTAAAACCAATGTTGGTTCCAACATGGAAACAAGCTGTCATGGTTTATGTCAGTGGCCCCCAGGCCTCATGTATTTGCATTGTACATTTGTGACTGGTTCATTGTCTAGTGCTTGGATTGATGGTGTCAGTGCTACACCCTCCAGGGGGTGGAGCCAGGATGTGATGTAATGGCAGGAAGAAGGTGTGTCTCTCTCTTTTGCTGGTTTCCGCTTTGCTGTTTGCAGCGGCCATGAACTGCAGCCTCGCCATGCCATCTTGCCTTGGAGCCAACTGAGTATGGACTGAAACCTCCAAAAACTGTAAGAAATAAACCTTCCCTTTCCCAACTTTGGGCATCAGGTATTTTGTCTCAGCAATGAGTAAAAAGTAACTAAGATAGAATTTGGTACCAAGAGTGCGGTCATTGCTGTGACTATACCTGACCATGTTTTTCGAGAGGCTTTGGAAATGGCTTGTGAGCAGAGTTTGGAAAGGTTCGGACATGTCCCCTGGATGCACAGAGCTGGAGCAGCTGATGCTGTTCTGTAGAGGAGACTCTGGTCAGAGCTCAGGAGGCCAGAAGGCTGATAGAAAGCCTGATAGTAAAGACCAGGCTTGCAAGGTTTCTGCTGGGAAGGAGGACTGTATTGGTTGTTGGACTCCCTATGATGTGTATTATTGCTTGGCAGAAAGTTTGTCTGCATTTTGCTCATGCCCAGAGACTTTGCCTGAGACTGAGATTAAGGGTAATGGACTGATTAATCTGGCAAAGGAAATTTCAAGGCAGTCAAATGTTGAGGCTGTGGCATGGCTATTGTTGAGGGCTTTTAGCCAGATCTATGTTGCAAATCAAGAGCAAAGAGGCCAGCAGGATAATTTAAAACACTGTGAGTTTGGCCACAAGGAAAACTCCAGTAAAGCTGTGGATTGTAAAGATAAAGCTGAGACTTTGATTGTTGAGAAGAAACAGAGAGATAAGAAAGATGGCCAGAGGGCATCCCAGGAAACAGCGGGTCTCCACCCTTTGCGGCCCCAAAACTTCAAAAGTGAAAGAATTTTCTCAGATGAGAAAGCTTCAGAGCACCATGCTCCAGAATGGCACGGGAGGCCACATGAGGTTCCAGAATGGCGGCAACATAGAAAAGCTTTTCTTCACAATCGGGTTCACAGAGCCCAGCGATCTAGGCAATCAACCCCTACAGCCAAGAGAGAGAAAAGCCTGGCTACTGCTCCAGCTGGCAGCAGGCCTTGGCGGCATCCACATGGTGCTGATTTTAGGTGCAAGGAAAATGCACAAATTCTGAGGGTAAGGAGGCTTCCACCTTGATTGCAAAGGGCCTGGGAGGCCAAGCAGTGTGCCCCTGAGAGGGCAATTTGTAAAGATGTAAGGGTGAAGCCAAAGGTGCAGTGGAGACCCCAGAAGTTTGGAAAATCCAGGAACGTGGATCATCCAAGGAAAGCTGCAAAAACCGAGCAGAGAGGGTTTAAGACAGAAGCTGCAGGAGCTGAAATCCCTGGAAGTGCCGTGGGGGTGGAATCACCCAAGCCTTTTGGAGCTTGCAACCAGATTGCTTCAAATGCTAAGCATGAAACTCTAGGACGTAATGTTTGCCCTGCTGGATGTTGGACTTGCTCTGTTTCCAATGCTTTATATTCCCCCATTTGTAACTTTTGGAATGGTGATGTTTATTTTGTGCCTTTGCACTTCAGAAATGTTGAACCTTGTTTCACTTGTACAGGGGGTTACAGTTAAGAGTTTGCCATAGATACTGGAGGAGACTTGGGACTTGGACTTCTCAGCAATGCTAAAAATGTTAGGACTTTGGCAACTCTTGGAGATGGACTAAATGTCTTTTATATCAAGGTAATACATGAGTCTCTGGGGGCCAGGGGTGGAATGTCATGGTTTATGTCAGTGGCCCCCAGGCCTCATGTATTTGCATTGTACATTTGTGACTGGTTCATTGTCTAGTGCTTGGATTGATGGTGTCAGTGCTACACCCTCCTAGGGGGTGGAGCCAGGATGTGATGTAATGGCAGGAAGAAGGTGTGTCTCTCTCTCTCTTGCTGGTTTCCCCTTGCAGTTTTCAGCCGCCATGAACTGCGGCCCCGCCATGCCACCCTGCTTTGGAGCCAACTGAGTATGGACTGAAACCTCCAAAAACTGTAAAAAATAAACCTTTCCTTTCCCAACTTTGGGCATCAGGTATTTTGTCTCAGCGATGAGTAAAAAGTAACTAAGACACAAGCTTACCTTCTGGGCTCCCTGTCTTAAAAAAGTGCTGGCAAAAGTTTCCAAAATACAGTTGAGAAATCCAGCCCCTGTGATTGAAATCCTGCCTCTTTGAATGAACTCTGTCCTAAAAGAAAATGAACAAACACACAAAAATATATCTTTGATGTCATGCTATATTTGGATATGTAAACTTCAGACATTTCCAGCAGCATAATTACTGCTCATAATCAACACAAAATAATATCCAAAAGCATTGAGTAACTGTTGCAATAAAGGACTTTGTTCCAAATTGACTTACGTCAGGTAAACAACAGACAACTCAAATTTAAAAATATTCACTTCATGCTGCAAAATGCCTTTTTAAAAACTGAGTCTCAGACAATTATCAGCAGCATGACTGTGGGTACATTATTCAAACTCTCTGTAACTCAGTTTTCTCACAGGTAAAATGAGGACAATCATAGTACCTTCCTTTTACAGCTGTTCAGACGAGTGAACTAGTACATATAACAGAGACAGGAAGAGTGACTGATAAATATAAGCACTTACTAAATGTTAGCCACAGGTACCAAAGACAGACAGATAAAGACAGAGACCACAAAGCCAGGAGTCGGGAAGGGCTTCTTTAACCCTCAGCTGGAGGGAGGCAGGTGAGAGAGAACAGCTCTGCTGTCATCTCTACTGATCTTAATTATCAAAGTTCTACCAATATGATCTCATAAAACGTGAGTGACATAAGTAAGCTGGCTCAGTAGGAAACCACAGCCCTCATTCCCCATAGAAATGCTGACTTAAAATATGTGAACCAAATTGTTTCCGTGAGAACTCCAGAAACCAATGAACTGGAGGCTGCACACTACACGAGTGTAAAGCCAAGAAGAGACACATCAGAGCAGACGAGAAAGCCCACTGCATTTATCAGTAGCGGCCCCCTCCCACCCAGCGTAAGCACAATCAGGACAAAGCCACTGATCCTTGGTTTTTGCCTCTGGAGAAAAAGGGAAGAGCCAAACGTGTATCCCACACCCCAGTATTACAAAGCACTGTCTAAGGGGTGACTCAGGGCACTGAAGGGAACAGCAGTACACTTTGGATGCCTGGTGGCCACGGAAATCAGAAACACACAGGGACACCTGTGACAGCACTTAAAAGGCTGCAATGCCACGGACAGATCCAAAGGGAACCAGCAATTGTGGGCTTTTGGAAACAGGGGCAGACCCCTGTAGCTGGAAAATTATATACACAAATCCAAAAAAGCCTATTCTCTCAAAAGGTTAGCAAGGTCCCCAGACTCTCCGGCAAGGCTAATTCTACTGTACAGAGCCAGTCTACAAAGTCTGGGAGATGTGGCTGTTATTTTGATATGATCAAATGTCAACAAAACAGCATAAAGTATACCGTGAATCAAGGAAACATGGCCTAATCAAAGAACCATATAATCTCTAGATTCTAGTCTAGAAACTGATCCTAAAGAAACAGACATCTAAGAATTACCTCACAAACAATATAAATAATCATTTTAAGGAATACTCAATGAGCTACAAGACAATACAGAGACACACCTAAATCAAACCAGGAAAATGATGCATGAACAAAATTGGAATATCAATAAAGAGAAACTTAAAAAAAAAAAACTCAGGAGGTGAAGAATTCAAGAACTGAAAAACTGACTAGGAGTTTCAATAGCAAACTTGACCAAGCAGAAGAAAGAAATCAGCAAACTTGAAGACAGGTCATTTGAAATTAATGAGTCAGTGCAGCAAAAATAAAAAAGAATGAAGAAAAGTGAAAAGAGCCTAAAGGATTTAGGGGCTATCACCAAGTGCATAAATGTATACAATATGGGGTCAGAAAGAGAAATGAGTAAGAA
>PVJX010042677.1:0-14034 GCA_004027295.1 Dolichotis patagonum | reverse complement strand
ATCAATTTTATTTATTCTTTCAAAGAACCAACTCTTTGATTCATTGATCCTTTGTACTGCTTTCTTAGTCTCTATTGCATTAATTTCTGCTCTAATCTTTATAATTTCCTCCCTTCTTTTGGCTTTGGGCTTGGCTTGCTCTTCTTTTTCTAGATGTTTGAGTTGTAGCATGAGGTTGTTTATTTGTGTTCATTCTGTCTTCCTGATGTGGGAACTCAATGCAATAAATTTTCCTCAGACTGCATTCATTGCATCCCACAAAATCTGGTAAGTTGTGTCTGTATTTTCATTCACTTGTAAATATTGTCTAATTTCTTCTTTAATTTCCTCTGTGACCCACTGATTGCTCAAGAGTGTATTATTCAGTTTCCATGTGTTTGTAGGTTTTTTGCAATTTCTTTTATCATTAATTTCTAGTCTCACAGCACTATGATCCGATAACATGCATGGGATAATTTCAATTCTTTTGCATTTACTTAAATATGTTCTGTGGGCTAGTATATGGTCTATTTTAGAGAATGTCCCATGTACTGCTGAGAAGAAGGTGTATTCTGATGTTGTTGGATGGAACACTCTGTATACATTTATCAAGTCCATTTGTTCACAGGTGTGATTCAATTCTGTTATGTCTTTGCTGATTTTCTGTCTAGTTGATCTGTCCCTTTGTGTCAATGGTGTGTTAAAGTCTCCTGTTATAATTGTATTATTGCTTATTTGATTTTTTATTTCTGCTAGTATTTCCTTTATATAGCTGGGTGCTCTGGAATTTGGTGCATATGTATTTAAGATTGTTATCTCTTCCTCTTGATGTTTTCCCCTAACTAGTATGTAGTGACCTTCTTTATCTCTTTGGATCATTCTTGGTTTGAAATTCACATTGTCTGCAAACATAATTGCTACTCCTGCTTTTTTTTGGTTTCCTGTTGCATGAAGTGTTGTATTCCATCCCTTGACTTTCAGTCTATGAGTGTCCTTTTGCATTAGATGGATTTCTTGTAGACAGCATATGGTTGGATGTTGTTTCTTGATCCATTCTGCCAGTCTGTTTCTTTTGATTGGCGAGTTGAGGCCATTTACATTAATGGTTGTAACTGATATATATTGGTTTATTGTTGACATGTTATCTTTCTGCTGTTGTGTCTTTAGCTTTCCATTCTGTTTATTTGTCTGCCTTGCTTGGTGGTTTTCTCCAGTGTGTATCTAGAATGTCTTTCAGGATTCTTTGTAGGGTTGGTTTGGTGTTCATGAAATTCTTCAGCTCTTCCTTGTCGTGGAAGTATCTTATTTCTCCATCCATTTTGAAGGACAGTTTTGCAGGGTATGTCAGTCTGGGTTGGAAGTGGTTTTCCTTTAGGATCGGAAATACTTCACTCCATGCTCTTTTTGATGTCTTTTGTTTGTGTTGAGAAGTCTGCTGTGATTCTGATAGGTTTTCCTTTATAGGTGATCCTCTTTTCTCTCTAACAGTTTTTAGTGTTCTATTCTTATGTTGGATTTCTGGGATGGTGATTATTATGTGTCTGGGTGTAGTTTTATTTTGGTTATGGCTGTTTGGAGTTCTATATGCTTCACTTATCCAGATGTCTTTTTGTCTTCTCATGTTTGGGAAGTTTTCAGCTATTACTTCTGTAAATATCCTCTTGATATCATTTGGGCTGTCCCCTTCTTTTTCATTTATCCCTATTAGTCTTATGTTATTTTTCTTTGCATCATCTTGCAGCTGAATTGTTATTTCCTGATTCTTTGTTATTTTTAAAAGATCTTGTTTTCCTGCTCACTGGCTGCAATCTTATCTTCGAGGTCTGAAATTCTATCTTCACTTTCACTGAGGCGGTTTTTACAGCTTTCAATAGAATTTTTGATTTCCTGTATATCTCTTTGAATCTGCTTTATGCATTCTGTTTGTTTCTTATAGTGTTCATTCAGGGATTCTATCTGTTTGCTTTGTTCCTCTAATTTTTTAGTTGTGTTTTCACTAGATGCATTCACTATTTCTTTCACTATTCTTATCAATTCTTCTTTTACCTGGGCAAGTATTTCTGATTTGAATTTCTCCATAGCTTTCCCTATTTGCATATTTATTTCATTTGATATCATTTCAGACATTTCAAGTGTATGGCTTCTTTTTTCTTCTATGTGCATGGCTTCTAAGCTTTCTTGGGGAGGGCTAGGGCTTTGAGCATGCCTTTTGGTCTTTCCTTTTGTCATTTTTCTATATTTCCTTACTTTGAGCGGTGTTCCAAAGCTTTCTTTGCATGTGTGGCAAATTACCTCTTGCACCCTCAGTTCCTGGAAGGCCAGTGGCTCCCCCACTGGCTCTTGGCTTCCTCACAGGGTCCTAACTCCCCTCTGTGGGCTCCTGGCTCCCTAAGTTGTAAGGTGAATGCTGGGTGTGGTCAACCCAGAGCCTGTGGAATCTCAGGCAGGCCAGGCCACCGTGCTTTGTCCTAGGCAGGTCTCCAGGAGGTTCTCTGTGAGTGAAGGGTGGGCCTACAGGTCCCAAAGTGTCAGGCCAAAATGCTGGTTTCTGCAAAGTTCCCAGTCCCAAACAGACCTGGCCAAGATGCCAGTCTCCACAATATTCTCAATCTAAACAGCCTGGGCCACTCTGCGGGTCCCAGAGGTTTGGGTCCCAAAGAGACAGGCCATGATGCTGGTCTCTGGGAGACTTCCTGGGGATTGGTTAATACTTGTTTCTAAGAATGAGTTAGAAAGACTTGCTTCCCTTTCAATTTCATTGAAGAGTTTAAGGAGTGTTGGCATTAAGTCTTCCCTAAATTTCTTATAGAATTCAGCAGTGAATCCATCAGGATCTGGGCTTTTCTTTGTTGGTAAAGTTCTAATTACATTTTCAATTTCATTAGCTCAAATTGAGTTATTCAGTAGTTTCATGCCTTCTTGATCCAGCTTTGATCCAGCTTTGGTAATACATACATTTATAAGAGTCTGTCCATTTCTTCTGTGTTATTGAGCCTGTAAGAGTAAAGGTTTTCAGTATAGATACTTGTGATCTTCTGCATTTCCACAGGGTCTGTAGTAATTTCTTTCTTTTCATTTCTTATTATGTGGACTTGAGTTTTTTTTCCCATTTTATTGATTCTTTCAGACAACTAACTTTTCAATCTATTAATTCTTTGGATTTTTTTTTAAGTTTCTTTTTTTTGTTGTTGTTGTTGTATTAGGGATCCAAGGAGTTTATGAACTGGCACTCACCAGGCAGGCACTTATGCCACTGAGCTAAATCCCCAGCTGTTTTCTTAGTTTCAATTGCATTGATTTCTGCTCTGATCTTTCTAATTTCCTCCCTTCTTTGGGCTTTGAGATTCACTTGTTCTTCTTTTTCTAGACATTTGAGGTGCAGCAGTAGGTTGTTTGTGTTAATTCCATTTTCCTGATGTGGGAGTTCATTGCTATAAATTTCCTTCTGAGATCTGCAGTTATATTTGCATCTTCATTCAATTGTAGATACTGTTTAATTTCTTCTGTTACCCCTTAGTTGTTTAGAAAAGTGTTATTTAATTTCCATGTGTTTATGGGGTTAATGTGGGATTTTTTTTTCATTAATTACCAATTTTATTGCACTATGGTCAGATAATCTGCATGAAATTATTTTGATTCCTTTGTATTTACTTAAACATGTTCTGTAGGCTAGTATATGATCTGTTTCAGAGAATGACCCATGTGCAGCTGAGCAAAATATGTATTCTGATGTTGTTGGGTAGAACACTCAGTACAGATTGACTAGGTCCATTTGTTCACAAATTTGATTCAGTTCTGTTATTTCTTTGTTGATTTTTTTTTGGTTGTTCTGTCTCTTTGTGAAAATGTGGTGTTAAGGTCTCCCATTATAGTTCTATTATTGCTTATTTGATTTTTCATGTCTATTAAGATTTGTCTTACATAGTTGAGTGCTCCCATATTTGGAGCATATATGTTTATGATTGTAATTTCTTTTTCTTCAAGTTTTCCCCTAACAAGTATGTAGGACCTTCTTTATCTCTTTTGATCATTCTTGGTTTGAAGTTCATGTTGTCTACAAACAGAATAGCTACTCCTGCTTTTTTCTGGGTCCTGTCACATGGAGTACTGTTTTCTATCCTTTGACTTTTAGCCTATGAATTTCTTTTTAAGTTAAATGTGTTTCTTGTACACAGCATATTGTTGGATTTTGCTTCATAATCCACTCTGCAAGTCTTGTTTCTTTTAATAAGTGAGTTGAGGCCATTTACATTGATAGGTATAACTGATATGTACTGACTTATCTTTGTCATGTTATCTTTCTGTTATTTGTTTTCTACTTTTTCTCTCTGTTTAATTACTTACTGTATTTAGTGGTTTCCTTCTGCTGTTGTTATTGGAATTGTAATTATCATTCTTTTTTTGTCTCTTTGAGATAAGTTCTCTCTATACTGTACTGGCTGGCCTTGAGCTAACATTGTAGCCCAGGCTGTTCTTGAAATTGCAAAGATCATCTTGCCTCAGCCTCCCAAGTGCTGGAATTACAGCTGTGTGCCACCATGCCTGACTAAGAATTGTAGTTATCTTTATCTGTTTCTAGAGTATCTTTCAGTATTTTTTATAGTGCTGGTTTGGTGGTCGTAAATTTCTTTGTCATGGAAGTATCTTATTTCTCCATAATTTTTAAAGATAGTTTTGCAGAGTACATTATTCTGTGCTGGAAGTTGTTTTCTTTCAGGACTTACCATACTTCACTCCAAACTCTTCTTGACTTGCAGGTTTGTATCGAGAAGTCTGCCGCTATTCTGATACGTTTTCTCTCATAGGAGATCTGTTTCATTTCTCTGACAGTTTTTAGTATTCCATTCCTGTGCTGAATTTCTACAATCATAATTATTATATGTCTGTCTGAAAATTTATTTTGGTTGTGCTAATTGGGAATGTATATGCCTCACTTCTCTGTATATCAGATTCTTTTCCCATACTTGGAACATTTTCTGCTGTTATTTCTGTAAGTAGTTTTCTGTAAGTAGTTTTCTTATGTCATTTGTGTTGACCCCTGTTTTTTGTTGACACCTATCAGTCTTATATTTTTTTACTCTTTGCATCATCTTGCAGCTGTTGAATTGTTTTCTGGTTCCTTGTTATTTTTAGGAGATCTTTTCTTTCATGATCATAAACATCCATCCTGTCTTCAAGATCTGAGAGTCTATCTTCAGCTTCATTCAAGCAGTTTTGCCAACTTTCAATGGAATTTTTAATTTCCTATGTTTTTAAATCAGTTTTTGCATTCTAATTCTGTTTTATATTGTTCATTCAAGAGCTCCATCATTTTCTTATGCTCCTCTATTTTTTTTAATCTAGATCATCTTAAATACACTCAACATTCCTTTCATAATGTTTGTCATTTCTTTTTTTTCTTTTTAATCTGGGAGGTTATTTCTGATCTGATTTCCTCTATAGCTTCATGGAGTGGTTTACTTACTTCAGTTGCTATCGTTTCAGAAAGGTCAGTCATGCAATTTCCAGGTCTTCCATGGCAATGTCTCCTGGGTTTGTGTTTGGTGGACTGGAGGACTGAGACTGAATCTTGCTCTTTAATTTTGTCATTTTCCTCTGGGACCCATATAGCTGGCTAGGTAACTTCCCTATGGAATGCACTGCTTGGCAGAGCTTTGATCCTGTGATATCCTCATGGCCAGTCAGGGCACACACTTGAACCATGGTGCTGGAGTACTGTTCCATGATGCACAGAGCTTGAAATTTTTAGGGCCCTTCAGCTGGTCTGGTTGCTCCCTGATGGATGGCTCTTGGGCTCTAAGTTGGGTAGTGCTCAGTACCTCTGTGACCTGTGAGACTGGCTGGGTATTTCCCAGATGGATTGCCCTGGGATGCTGGGCTGGGCACACCCAGATCCTCCATGCAGCTAGCCGGGATGCACTCCCAGAGTATAGCTCAGGGATCTTGTGCCTAGCTGGGTGGAGATCAGATCCTCTGGGACCCAGCCAGCATCTGGAACCTACTCCCAGAGTGTGGTGCTGGGACTTTGAGCCTGGATTGGTAAAGTTCAGAACCTCTGGACCCTGTGAAGCTAGCCTGGGCATAATATGGAGTCTATGGTTTTGAGATAATTTGTTTTGGAATATGGCACCAGGGGCTTTCCATATTCTTGGTTTTTAATTGAGCATTTTATACAATTTAATTTTGTCTGTTATTTTATTATATATCAATTTTAATTCTTGAAAATTTTCCATGATTTCTTTAAGGTTCATAATGCACATTTTTAACTAATCTAAATTCATCTTTGAAGGACACAACCCTGCTTCTAGTGTAGTGTGAGCTCCTTACGACAAAATATTCCTAGCTTTTCTCCCTATTACTATGGCTCTGCTGTCCTTCATCTCAATTTTTATGTACAATAATCATTCAATATATTTTCATTACTACCACTTTAAACAAAGAATTAACTTTTGGGTCAAGTAAATATAAAAATAAAGGATTTTTCCCTTCTCTGGCATTCTTCCTTGTTTTTATGTATGTCTGAGTTTATGATTTACATAATTTTCCTTCTTTAGCATTTCTTGTGAAAATCTACTGGCTGTCAATTCTCCGAGTCTTGGTCTGAGAAAGTCCTTGTTTTTCCCATTGTAGTGAAGGATAATTTTTTAAGTTTTGAAGTATAAACTAGCATTTTTCTCTAGTAAAAATAAATCCTTCACTCATACCATTTTGTTCTTGCTACTACAGTTTCTACTGAGAACATGCTGTAATTCTTATCTTTGTTCTGCAAAAAGTAGGATATGTTTGCTTTCTCTTTCAGTCTTCTCTTGGGCTTTTTTTTCCTGTGTTAGAAGTAAGATGTGTGTGTATTTAATTTGTTTTTGGTATTTATCCTGCATGCTATTCCTTGAATCTTTTGAGTCTAGGTGTTTTCTGAGTTTTTAAAAACTCTTTCTGTTTGCAGTACATGCATTTTACAATGTTCTTAATGTTGAGTGAAATAAATCAGGCGTACAAGCTTGAATACTGTATTTGACCCTCATTTAAATAGGCAAAGTATAGACTAAGTGATAAGTAAAGGATAGAAGGAGACAAAAGGATAAATCTCTTGCAGATGGGAAGGAGTCTAGAGATCCAGGGGTGATGGGAAAGGGGGTATGTTTGAGGAACTAGGTAGAGGGAAGGTATGCCATGCACAGGACCTCAGTAATCTCAATGAATGTGGACATTATATGTCTTAAACATGATCTACGAGTAACAATATGAACAAGAATCAAAGAAGGAAAAGAGGGATTAGAGGAAGAGGGAAGGGGAGGAGAGAGAATAGTATTACAAAGAAAGGAAACAAGCAGTATGGTGTCTATGGTTTTGAGATAATTTGTTTTGGAAAGAGCTTGGCATATTGCTTTAACTATTACTTCTGCTTTATTTTTTTCTTTTCCTTTTGATATTTCAACTATATGGATGTTACATTACTTTATATTTTTCCACAGTTCTTATTTATTCTGTTCTCTGTTTATCTCAGTTTTTTTTCTCTTTGTACTTCACTTTGGGAAGTTTCTATGGACCTGTACTAAAGAGTATTGATTCTCTGTTCATTTATTTCCAGAAAATGATGAGCCTATCATATTCATTCTTAACTTCTTTAGTGATTTTAAATTCTAGCATGTTAGTTTGATTGTTTTCCATTCATCTGTTACATTAATACATTGTTTTTGCATGTTACCTACTTCTTATTCAATTAGAGCTCTTAATATAGTAATCATAGTTATTCTGAATTTGTCTGATAATTTAAACATTTGTGTTATATCTAATACAGAAGCTTGCTTGGTTTTTATTCAGCAGGCCTTGTAATATTTTGTTGAAGTCTGGAAAAATGTATCACATGATAAAAATGAGTTCAGTAGCATTTTAAATTAGAATTTTATGTTCATATACTACTAGTTGTGATGCATTTAGTGCTTGAAATATCCATGGGTGCCAAAGGCTCCAAGTTCCTTTAGTGTCCTCATTTTTGTCTTATTGTTGATACTGGGCTTTCTCAGCACTCCTCCTCAGAGAGAGTCTACATCTTGCTGCTCTGGTAACAGTACCCCTACTCTTATAATCCTGGAGTCCTGTTAACTGGCTGTAATTTGGGAGAGGAAATGTTCCATCAACCTTCTAAATAAAACCTCAGGCCTCTGGGATGTGATATTCACAAGGGATTCTTAGCTTTTTCCAAATACTGAGGAGAGGCAGGAAGACTAGAGAGCTTGAATAGGACATCTTTTTTTCCTCTTAAGTGAGGCAAAGTTCTGACAAAGTTTTTCCTCCCTAGCACAGGACTTTATTATGGATGGAGCTGTGGGCCTTTTGTACAAGAATTAATCTTTCTGTTTTCATGTGAGGCCACAGGTGCTGTTTCTCCACTCTTCACCAGGAAAACTTCATAGAGTTTCTGAGAGTAAAACACACAAAAGTATGGGAGCTCACCTAAGACCCTAGGTTAACCCTGCTCCACCACCACGAATTTGTCAAAATTCCCTCTTATGTATTCCTGCCAGGTATGACTTTAGCTCCTTCTATCCCAGCTTTGCTTTCCATACTCACCTGTTTCTCCAGCTTTTGGATGACTGTTTCCCTGGCACCTCAGTTCTGATGGAACCAAGAGAAATCAGTGATTAGCACAGATAAGCTTTTTCTTGTTACAAGGAAAGAAGCTGATGACTTTTAAGCTTCTTATGTGGAGCTGAAACTCAATTTTGCTGTATTCGTACTTGGAAACACTACTCATTAACAAACAAAATCTAATATACTAAACAACATAGGATAAATCTTTAAAACAGTATACAAATAAGACAGATGCCTAAAAAAGCATATTTTATAATGTCATTCACATGAAGTTCATCAACAGCCAGAACTAATCCATGATGTTAGAAATCAAGACAGAGGCTGCCTCTGGAGAAGGGGGAGGAATTCAGTGGCAGAGAATAAGAGAGAAGTTTCTGGTATGGTGGGTATGTTTTATAGCTTGATGGAGATACTGTTTGTGTAAGTATATACATTTATCAAGACTCTCAAGTCACAAGAATACAGAAATTCAGATAAACAGAGTGGGTGGAAAAGAAGGTGGAGTCTCAGAGAGCCACAAAAACAAAAAGACACAGAAAGAACTCCGAGGAGGAGCAGCCTTGTCATTTCCTCTCCAAGATGGAGTTAGTGAAGGCGGGCAGCATCAAGGTATCCCCCAGATTCAGTGAGAGAGAAACAAGGTAGGGATTGGAAACCAGTCTAAAGAGGCCAGGACCTACATCCGACGATGTGGGTTTGCAGACTTCTTCAGTGATCTGGCAATGAGAGGCTTGAGGATTGTGTGTCTCTTCAGTGGTCATTGAACAAGGTAGTTGCTGTGACATGTATCCACATTTTGCTGGAGGAATATGAGAATGGGGAGAAGGAAGTAGGAGAGAGATTCATCTCTAACTCATTGCTGAGAAGACTGAGGAGGAGGGGTGTGAATATACCCTACAGATAAGCCATCTCTGAGTTAGTGATTGAGTCCAATTTAGTTAAGAGCCATGTAGGGTGGGGCTCTCTGGCTGACATTCTGGAAGGGTGTGCTGTGTCAAACAAGTGTAAGCAAAGCAATCATTTACAGCAATAGTTACTAATTATGAAGTTTGTCTAAATATATATTTTGTTTGGAGATATTAGATAATAGTAATGATAAGACTATATAGGACAGAATTCATTAGTAATGAAAAGTAGATAGATAGACAGACAGACAGATAGAAGATGAGAATGAATGAGAATATTTTTTTTCCTATTGGGGTAACCAAATACAGCCAACCAATATAGGGGACCAAGTCTGTAGTGAATACATTGGGAAGCAGTTAAAATTTGCAAGGATGAAGCTCACTTGCTTTATCCAAACACGGAATTTGAACAGCAAATAGAGATGTTTATGGAGATTCAGAAACATTAAGGAAGTAGATCTATGAGAGTCAATCGTATAGATCTATGACATACTGTAGCTATTTTCAAGAAACTGCAGGCTGTGAGTTTAGCTACAGGGTACAAACTAAGGAAAAATTTCTGTCTGTGAGCACATACACAGTAACTTGATCACAAAAACAATCTTTATTGAGGATTTTCAGTGAGCATTCTTCATTGTTCAAGTTCATGTGCACAAGCTAGGGACTTCTGGGGAGGAAGAGGGAGGGTTCCATGGACTGCTTAGGATTGAAGAGGGTCATTCCAGAGGATACCTGCTATCTAGAAACAGCATCAATAAGGATGAGTTACTGTGTCGGTTAGATTTCCATTCCTTAGACCAAGTATCTGACATACACTACCTCAAAGAAGAAGAATATATTTTTTGTTATGATTTATAGGGTTCAGTTCATGGTTTACTGGCTTTACAGCAGAAAAATAATCACAGAAAAGCTTGGCAGAGAAGATGTTGTATACATGGCATCTGGGAAATGGAGCAGGGGGACAACACCAGAGAGGAAGAATGTAGGTACCAGACATAAAATCCAAGTCCATGTCTCCATGACTCACTCAAACATACCCAAATGTGTGTTTTTCTTAGCCCCTAGGTAGCACTCAAGCTAGTCAACAAGGCAATTAAGCTTAACCAGAGCAATGCATATTGCTTCTTCTGAGAAAAAGGTAGCAAAATACAGTTTAAAAAATATTAATTTTATAGAAAATTTTACCAGAACATGTAGGAGTTGTGCTATAAAGCAAACAAAAAGAAGAAAAACAAATCCAGACCTCAAAAAAGGAAGGTTGATACTGCTAATGAAAAAAATGCTAATTAAGTAGAACCAACTTTTAGTCATATTTGAAAAGATAATTGAAAAATCAAAGTATAGGATAGTTGTAGGTAAGGTGAAACAGAATCAGCATGAGGAACAAAGTGAATCCCAGTAGTGTACATTTTGAAGCAGCATAGTTTACACGGGAGTTGATTCATGGAGGAGAGACAAAGGAAGACCTCAAAAACATGTAGAAAGAATGAGGTTATTGGGCACCAAAGGTAAGATCTTGAATGATTTACATTTCTGTCTATACATTCTGTAAGAATGGACCTCAGTCACTGTCTCTAAACAAGCATTGACTGTGAGGACAATTCAATTCAGTGTTTATTTATAGATTGCCCACTAGACACAATGCATTCTACTTAAGGCTGCAAGAGCTGAGGAGATGAATGAACCAGGGAGTCAGCTTACACATGTAAACAGCTAAGTATAACCGAATGAAAAATAAAATAGAGCTTAACAGAGGGAAGAGGAGCCTGCTGTGAGTCAGACCTTGGGAAGAAAATATTAATTCTCACTGAGTACATTAGGGAAAGCTCCTGAATGTAGACATTCTTGGACCTGAGTTAGGAAGGCATATCTGGAAAGAGGGAAGAGGATAGATTCCAGGTAGAAGAAAGAGCATGAACAGACCCCAAAAGGCAGGAAACAGTGAAGCATGCTCAGAACCCATCCTTCAGTTACTATGATTGTCTTTCCAAGGCTAGGTAAAAGTGACCTTCCTGCCTTCACCACTATGACACTGTCAGGAAGAGTCCTTTTGTCACTCTGCCTCCTGCTGCACTGCTTGCCCCAAGGTATTCCTTTGGTATGGCAGTAGTTACAACAAGGTGTTAAAAACCTTCGTTGACTTTATTTCTTCATGACCTCACTCAGAAATATTACTTTGTGGATACAGGGACCAAACTCTCCTAATCCATTTGTCCTTTCATTGGCTTATTTCCTGCCATAAGCTGGTTCTTGGGAATTCTAAGAAGAACCGTGACAGGCAGGCCAGTGAGTGGATCTTACATGCACTAGGAAATGGTGAGCCAGACAAAGTTTTGTATGCTTTGAGGAACCATCAGCAGAAGGAGGGCGTAGTTATAACAGTTGCTATCCAGGACTTTGTGTTTCTGGTCTAGAAAATGATGAGAGGGCCTGTTCCTTAGAAGTAGTAGTGGTAAGAAAGTCATGGAGGTGAACCTATGAGAGGATAGAATGAAGTCCTCTATGGACTTACGGGTTAGACTAAGCCAAAATAAGTTTCCTTTAGTAAATGGGGATCTGTTCTTCAACACTTTCCCATAGGTAATGAATCTGCACACATACAAAAGTGTGCTTTTTTATTACTTACTGTCAGAAATGCTTGACTTTCATAAGTAGCTGTTGGTTTGGGGGTGAGTAGCCATTAGGATGATAATGAGGAGTTCTAGCCATCACTTCCAACTTGAAGCTGCCACTGCCTCTTCCTCACTTCCAAACATCCCTGAGTACCAAAGCATTGGAAATGAGACGGAAGATAGCGGGAAGATCATTTGGA
The DNA here is from genome assembly GCA_004027295.1 of Dolichotis patagonum. Taxonomy (NCBI): domain Eukaryota; kingdom Metazoa; phylum Chordata; class Mammalia; order Rodentia; family Caviidae; genus Dolichotis; species Dolichotis patagonum. The sequence goes on along the minus strand of PVJX010042677.1, from coordinate 1,746 downwards.
TAAATATTCATTTTACAGTGGCACATCAAAGCTCTGATTTTTTAAACTTGCCTAAAATCACACAGATATTTAGTGGCAGCACTGGGCCTAAAAATGCAGTAGGAAGAAGCCAGTCACTTAAAAATTTAGTTAACCAATAAATTTATATTAAATGGAGGTGGCAGTGGTGTTTGAGGGTCAAAATATCAGCAATTGTTTGACTGTTAAATAATCAGACATCTACAATTTGTTAAAAGAATTTACTTAATGATTATGTGAATAACTGTACAATTTGAGCATATATCATTTACCATCAGAAAGTAGAAAACAGCCCTCATATAGATGACACTTTCAAGTGAGAAATCATATATATATATATATATATATAAAATATTATTTTTAAACATAGTCACCCAACCACGCAATGGAACACAGAAACTTCTTATTCTTATGTAACTATACCTTGATACTGACTGATCAAACTAGCCCTGTTTCTTTCCCAGGTACTTTCCCCTTGATGCCTATGAAGTGAATTCTTTAGATTTATGGAGTGAATGTGTCTTCCCAATAGTCAGACAGTGAGGCCCTACCTAGCAATGTGATAGTTTTTGGAAATGGGGCCTTTGAGTTTTAACAGGTCCAAAAAGTAGGACTTTATAAGGAATAGAAGGAAGTTTACCCTCCACCATTTGAGAAGACATGGTGCCCTCCATACCACTTGAGGACACAGTGTAAAAAAACAAGCCACTCACCAGTAACTGAATGAGCTGACACCTTGATCTTCAGACTTCCCAGCCTCCAGAACTATGAGAAATATACCTGCTGTCTAAATTATCTCAATATTTCATGTGGCGGCCAATGTTGACTAATAAAAGGACTAACATTTTTGAACACCTGATTTTTGCAAAAGAATTATTTTGGTAAAGTAACAAACATCTTTTTATTATTTGACACCATTGAAGACAGTTTTCATTTGAGATGGAGTAATGGTTAAGAAACATCAAGCAACACCTTCTAGATCTTACACTGGCACATAATGGAGCAACCCTTCTTTCATCAAATCACCAGCACCTTTCTCTCAGAGTAGTTTTTTCAATGTGTCTTCCATGGTTTAGCAATAATCCTAAAGGGTCCTAAAGATGTCTTGAGAGCAAGTTGCAAGCTCTGGAAGCTTTCAGTTTTGCTCTTAAGACCTATATCTTTTCCTGCCTATTTTTGTGCTCTCTGTTGTCTCATGTTTCCCCATGCTGCTGTTGGTCTGTCTTGGTTACTTTTCTGTCTTTGGTGGGACAAAATACCTGACACCCAAAGTTAAAGGAGTAAAAGTTTATTTAGCTCACAGTTTGTGGAGGTCTAAGTCCATACGTGGCTGGGTTCAAGGTAGGCTAGCACATGGCAGAGGAGCAATAGTTCATGGCAGCAGGAGACAGCAAAGGTAACAAGAGTAACAGGGGAGGAGTATAAGAGAAGAGAAGACTCTTTCGGTCCCTTACATTGTATGTAGGCCACATGCAAGCTAGGGTGGATATAGCATTCACACCCATAATCCAAACACTGGACAATGAATCAATGACAAACTCTAGAAGCCTGCCCCCATGATTGCATGAGGCTCTGGGGGCCTTCCAGACTCAAGCCATAGCATGGTCCATAACAAATGTGGGCTTCCTTGTAACTTGGTTATGCACCAACATTTTGAAACTCCTTAATGTTCTCCTTTTCCTTCTCCTTCTCCTCCTCCTCCTCCTCCTCCCCCTCCTCTTTCTCCTC
>PVJX010042676.1:0-14011 GCA_004027295.1 Dolichotis patagonum | reverse complement strand
CAAAATCCTCTAACAGAGTTTGAGACTCTGGGAGTTAAGACAAAAGAATGTCATGGGGCAGCCCATATTTATTTAGTTTTTCAAACAAGGAAGGGTTAGAGTGGAAAACCAAAGAAACTGAATAGGATCTTAGGAGTGGTTCAAGGATTTTTCCAAGTAACAGACTATGTTAAATTAGAACTATTTTAGGAGAAGGTCTGCAGTTTGACTTTCATTACAGGAGTGAAATGCCTGCAGCTACAATCTCTATCTTGTTAATTGGGGTTGGAGCCAGGTGTCTTCAGCTGTGGCCCTACCTTGCCCTTTGAGGCATTTCTTTGTTTTCAGCTCAGCTATGCCCCAGCCATGCTGCAGCCCTAGCACTTGTGTACAATTTCCAGCTTCAGTGGCTCCCAACACCCCAACTCTTGCATCCTGCATGCATCTAAAACCAGCACCACATGGATGATGCCAAGTTCTGCTGCCACTGGGAGCAGTAAACAGGCTTCTCTTTCTCTTGGCTGTAGGGGTCGAGTGCCTAGATGGCTGGTCACTCTGAATCCAATTCTGAGGAATGAATTCTCTGTGCTGCTGCCGTTACGGAGCATGGCGCTCTGTGGCTTTCTCCTAAAAGTAAAGTCTTTCACTTTCACTGTGTTTAGGCTGCAAAGGTAGAGACTTTCTGCTTCTTGTGAAGGACTTAGGCCATCTTTTCTATTTTCCTATTCCTTTTCAGCAATCAAGATCTCCTCTGCTCTAATCTTTGCAAACCACAGCTTTACTGGAGTTTCCCTTTTGGCAAAATTCACAACATTTTAAATGATCGTGCTGGGTTCTTTGCTCTTGAATCTCAGCATAGATCTGGCTAAAAGGTCCCCAATAGCAGCCATGATGAGGTCTCAACATTCAACTGTCTTGAAATTTCTTCTTCTGGGTTAATTAATCCACTGAGTTAGTCTCAGGCAAAGTCTCTCTGAACATGATTAAAATGCAGACAAACTTGTGTCAAGTTATAACATGCATCATCTGGAAGGCAGGTGTAGCACTCACACCATCAGATGGATGGGCTGATAGCCTGTATACAATATAAGGGAGGAAATGAGGCTTTCCCCCTCCTCCCTTGTTTGCTCTTCTTGCTTTTTCTGTCTTCTGCTGTCTTGAACTGTTGTCCCTATGCCATGACATGCGGCTTGGAGCCAACGGATTTGGGACTGAAACCTCTAAAAACTGTGAGCTAAATAAACCTTTCCTCCTTTAACTTTGAGCATTGGGTATTTTCTCTCTGCAATGACAAAAAGAAACTGACATGGAATACTGAATTAAACTTTTTATGTAAAATACATTGGCTGTTATATAGTATCTACTAACACTCAGTAGATGTTACTTGGAACCATCATGAAGATGATAGTAGTGGAGTTATGAATAGAAACAATTCCATTTGAAACATTGAATCTTTAAATGCTGGCATATATTTGTGTTATCAGGAGTCTGGAAATAATTACTATAACCCTTTCTTTTCTCAGTAGTTAAGGAAACTGATGTTCTTTAGCACTAAGATGGTCTCTTGGGGGATCTGTGTTCTTTACTATCTTTTCAGATTGTCATTATTTGACCCTCATGATGCCAGATATTTTGTTATCTATTTCTGGTATCGCCATTCACATCTTTTACTTACTATTTTCTTTCTTTAGTACAGAGTTCTATACTAGCAGATACCTTATTAACCTTTCATCATTAGATTTATAGGTTATGTGCAAATAAATAATCAGTTCTGAGTTAAGAGAAATAGAGATGAAAGTTTTTTTAAAACTTTTTTTTTCATTAAGAGATGTCCAGGTTTTCCCCTATATCTTCTGAAGATCACCAGCACACATTGACTTAGGTTTATTTACCATCACGTCCATTCTAATACCAACAGTAATAAACTTCAGAAGTACTAAGAAGTAAAATATTCCATGAGATTTTCTCCTCTCACATACTTTGGTTCAGAATGTTCTGCTCATCAAATTCATATTAGATTTTTCACTGCAGCTCATTATTTCTATTACTTGGCCATTAACTTTTGTTAAAATATGATTATCCAAACGCACTCCAGCAATGCACACATATTAAGTGTTCTTTATCATATGCAATTTCTGTATTTTTTGTGAGCAAAGATAATCTTAGCTAAAATGGAGACCACATAGTTTGGGATGGGGACATAATTTATTCTGTTTCATTTCCAGCACAACATATACAAAAACTGTCATTTAATCACATCAGAAATGCCCTATATGTTATAAAATTAGTCACAATTATTATCCAACTTCAATTTCTAGGCAGATGAAGATACATCTTCCAGAGATGATAGACTATAATCCAAATGGGTACTTAAATCCTGAATTAAAAAAAACACGCTGTTTCCTTACACAAAGGCAGCATTGTAGAATAATTTTTCTTTTATGGAACTATAATCTAAGCAAAGACTTACCCAAAGTCCTTTGTAATATCCTCTTGATCACCAAAGGAGCCACAGAATAGCAAATTTTTTAACTAATTCATTTAGCATATATAGAAAATTGTGCTGGAAGTACCCATTAGTTGTCTTCTAGTGGGAATTCATGTTGTGTTTATTAGGCAACAATGATCAAGTTCATATATTGTCTCACAGACATATGGGAAAATATATTCTTCATAAAAGCCCTATAGGACATTGCTACTGAAGGGAAAGCATGGTCTTCTTGCTCTTTCTCAGGAAGAAGAGGAATTCATGGGTATAATTAGGGTCTTGTTTCTACCCCTTTGTTTCTACCTACATGCTGTGTTTGCTAATGAAAAAGCTGTTTTGTTGTTTCCTCGATGATGATGTCTTTTATATATTAAGACCATTAAACAATGTAGACCCTAGGTATCTTGGTTTTTTTCAGTGTCTCAGGAGTTGTATAATGAGGGGAAATGAGCATCCATAGATCAACAATATATCACTTAATATACTTTGTAAATTAAAAATCATGTTTTTCAAAGGCAATACAGTGATCAAAATGACATTATTTATCTAACCAAAAAGAAGGTTGATATCTGACTTCATCAGATTTAATAGCTGAGCATGGCTAGGTCACACTGTGTCATCACTCAGAGTTGGCATTTTGCTTTTGCGTAAGTCCATTGAGTTTAAGCAGTGAGGAGGAAATAACATTATGCTCATTATTGGAAGATTAGAATGCATATTCCTGGTTTTCATGAAAACTAACTGCACATGATTTACCGTCACCACTTGCTCCTTAAAATGCTAATATGAACACATATGCATATATATAAATAAATGAAATCCCACAAAGTTATAGCTATTGATATTATAGTTCTAGTCATTGCTTGTTGTAGTTATAGCTATTGGTATTATTGTTATAGGTGTTACAATTTTTGTTTAGAAGTCACCCCGAAGCCTCATGCACTCAGTAGTGGAGCCTTTTCAGATGTGACTGGATCTAGAGCATCTGAGTGATTCATGGTGAAATGCCAGAATTATGGTTACTAGGGTTAAGGGTGTGAGTGGTAACTTCCCACAAGTCAGGTAGCTTGACTACACTATAAGGGACGGAAAGGCTTGCTGCTAGTTACTGTAACTGGTTGCTTGCTTGTTTTGCTACTTTCTGCCCACCATGCTGTTTCTTCTCTATGATACTTGTCTGTCATCCACCCTGTCTTGGAGCCAGCCAACTAGGTACTGAAACGACTACAAACTGTGAGCTAAATAAATCTTTACTCCTTTAATTGTAAGTGTTGGGTATTTTTTTCCCAGCAACAACAAAATTAACTAAGACAATTGCAAATTATGGATAAATTCTCAACAAAAGTGAAAATGCAGTACATTCAAAAGAAGTCACTGAAGGAAATATTCCACTAACCTTTACGGACTGTTTCACATTTTCCAGAAGTAAATGTACCCCTGCATGTTCATCAGGATGAGAAGAAGATTAAAGATAGCAATTAATAGACTCTGGAGCTATGTAGCTGACTGACCTAAAAATGTATATCTCAGGGTGAGGTTCTGAGACAGAGAAATAGTAGAAAGAGACAAAGAAGTCTAAGAATGTTGCATATTGACAAAACCAGCAGTCAGTATAGAAACATGGTGTTTTAGGACAAATTTTGTTGAGAAAGTTTAATTGCCATATAATTCTAGTCTAATAATTCAAATAATTTATATGTGATCTGAACCTAGAGGACAGTATCATCACTCCTCTTGCTGTATTTCTCAACATCTTTTTGGAGAGAAACTTGATTTTGAAAATGATTCAGATAGATCCCTCATCTATTTTACCATTCCTTCAATCAACAGTCTAACTAAACAGTCCCCAAGGGAACAGAAATGTAAGTGTTCAAATTTGCTTAGACATATAAGTTTAGTCATTCTTTCTTGAGTTATATAGTGTTATTGGTCTGTTTCTTTCTCTTTCAGTCATTTCTTTACAATGTAAGACATTTCAACTAGCTAATATCATTAGTTGTGAGCTCCTTATTGCACCTCTTTCTCCCTCCTCATGTAAATGATTGCTCTCTGCTAGAGCATATCTTTCATTGTGTCATCCTTCTACTAACACTGTTGCTGTAAATCTTCTATTGCTCAACCATAAGTCACCAGTATGATATTTTAGGTTTTCAGTAACTTGCCCTTTTGTTCATTAATCCATCCAACACATACTTAATTGAATTATAAGGAACAGACATTTTTGTCTGTTAAAAAATGAATAGGTAGTGATTTCACATGATCATATCTAAGATTTCCAAGCACCTAAGCTCTACAGTTCTCAGTATCAGGAATGAAGTGAATGACATACAGGTTATCTCCCAACCTGCACTTTACAACTCTGCACCACCCGCTTTGGTTATTAAATTTTCTCCCTCATATTTCTTTCTATATTCATTACTGTGCCTCTGTTCCCCACACTACAGTAAAAAGTCCCAAGTATTATACATTCAAGCTACACTGGACAGTAACAACTCCCCAAAACAGATCCTGCATTTATTTTCTCACCTTATAATTTTAGTTGTGCCTTGTCCTTTTCTTCTCTTCCATTCAATGACATTCTTTCTGAATAAAATTTGAAATCCTACTCAAAAGAAAGGATTAACACATTGAGGTCCATCAGGACTGACAATTTTCAAGCAAATACAATTATCAGGAAATGTAAATAGCAGAATGATGGATAAACTATTTAAGTTGAATTTTAGCTCATTGTTTCTCCCATAGCTAATTGGTGAAGTTCTAAATTGTACCACATTGTCATCTCCATTATACATATTTTAAAATTTAAATTCAAAAGGATCAAGTGACTTACACAAAATCAGTTTTAAAATTAAATAATAAGGGTTGGAGTTGCCCCAAAATAGATGTGAACTGAATCTTTAAAAGAAAATCTTTTGTTTACTAAGTCAATAATAAACTCAATCGGGCCGGGGATTTAGTTCAGTGGCTTACACGCCTGCCTGGCAAGCGCAAGGTCGTGAGTTCGATCCCCGGTACCAATAATAATAATAATAATCAACTCAATCTGCCTTATATATTCTACTCACTTTGTCTTCAGCTGTTCTATCCCAGTTTTTCTATTTTTACACATGCTCTATTCCTTGATCAAAGAATATTTACTTTCCACAAAGTGTCTGTCTTGGATTCATGATCGTGCTTCTACAAATTTTGAATTCTCTCCTTGAGATACAGTCTGTCCATACAAGCCAAAATTTTATGCAAGAACCATTTCCAATGATATTCCATCCAAGATTTTTTTTCATTTTTTATCCAAATTTTACTTTTTTCCCTTTTGAACTCTCTTTTTTTATATGGTAGAGGAGATTTATATCTTCTTTAAGATTCAAACAAAATTGGACTGGCTTTCTGCTTGCTAAGGATATTAGCATACTCTCTTTGACTTTATTATTAAAACAGAGATAATTATATCTCTAATAATATTATTATAGGAATACAATAAAACATTGCACATATGTAATATCCTGTGCTTGGTAAACAGTAGTCTTTATTACTGTCTCAATGGGAATAACTATCCTATCCTAGGTTCCAGATTTCATACAGTTTTATTCCCCACTAAACAAGAGACCTTTGACTTTTCATTTGTATTTAATATTGACTTAAACTGGCATAGTCTCTTATCTTCAGTATATATTGAATAAAGTTTTGTTTTCTTTGGAAAAAATTGAATGCACCTGTTCCTGAACCATGTAGCTATAGTATGAAGAAAGAGAGAAATAGACCTACCATTTTCAATTGGAAAGAGAAATGAGATTAAATCAATTCCCTGAGTGTTCCAGAAACAACTAAAAATGTAACCATCATTTTAAAATGTATATATACATATATATAAACCCACATTTATAGATCATCAATTTTTTATATGTATATCTTCTTAGAGCAAAGAGAAGCAAGCATACTATGATAAAATTTGTTCAGGTTATTTTTTATGGAAATTACCTGTAGATTGTTTTCATTGCAGTTAACATGTCGATCCTCTAATTTGTAACCATCCTTTTAGCTCCCGTTATGAATCAACCACAGTTAAATTAGATTGTGATTTATGCAAAAACTGAAAAGAAGTGACTATGTAATTCTCAGAGGAAGTGAAAAATCTCCTGTAAAGCCCTTTTTCTAAACATTCTCAGATTCTTCTCTCTTCGCTATTTTATGTTCACTGAAGAGTCACTTGGGGAGGTAGTAGGATCAGTCAGTAGCATGTACTTAGATGCTTGAATTCCCAAGTACTTTAGATGTTGTTTGTATTAAGGACAGATTAAGCTGGAAGTTGTAGTCTGGGGGGGCTTTTGAGAAGGAAAAGCCTTTAAGCAATTAATGACTTGTGCAAGTTGCGCCTGTGTGAAGAACACAGCCAGGCAACTTGGGCAGCCATCGATAGTAACTGGGGTAAATGAACCATCGTTAGAAGTAGAATTTATGAACTGTTTGCTAAACTGGTAATTAGTTAGCGATGTAAAGCTACAAATTAGAGATGCACATAGTACAAGAGAGCCTGAATTATTGTTGTCATTTATGCCTTAAATTAACTGAGATACTCAATGTTAGCTCCCTTTGGGAGTTAATGCCTGTTTTCTGTTTTGTTATATTTAACATTTAAGGGAAAATATGGAAATGATATAAATTGGTGGTAAGAAGAAGAAAAACAAAAACATCAATAATAACAAAAGTACATCCTTTTAAAGACCTTCAAAGAGCAAGCTTTAGGTTTTTGTGACTTTAAATTTAGGAAATACTAGTAAAAAAGAATTTATGGTGTTCTCATATACCTGACTTGAGGTCGTCTGCCTTTAAACATACATCATGAATCTGAAGATCTGTGATCATTATTATGTTATGTACATACACGGTTAAAAACGGAATTGTTTAAAATGTAAAAGAAAAAAATTCCCTTCATTTTCATTTGACTATTTGACAAAGTGTAAGCCCATTATTCTCCAACAAATTTGTATTATTTGGGGTTTTATATTTGCTGACAAGAATGAGTTCAGAAGTACCAAATACTCTTTGAGCAAAAGTAAATTTAAAAATGGGGAAAATATCAGGGCATTGTCCAAAAGCACTATAATAAAGCTATCTAAAAATATTTTGGGAATAATGTTTGATCTATTGATTAATCTATGATAAGGGAGAGCCAGGATGATTTTATATATTTAGAACAATAAGCAATATCAGTGTTGTATACATTGCTATAAAGTAGAGGAAGTAAGAAATAATGGCAAGATGAAAGTTTGGCTACTACAACACTTAGTTTGAACTTTGATTTTGTGGCTTCTGTTGGAAGGAAAGCTACATTCACAAAATGTCGCATCATTTCACTCATGTGGAATAAGTACAGATGGTTAGCCTAAAATGGTGGATACCAAGTGCTACTGGAGATTAGGGTGACTGTAAATAGTGATAATATATTGAGCATATACTGAGTATTTTCTAGATAATCTAGATAATGTTATAATCTAGATAAATCTAGATATAATCTAAATAAATAATCTAGATAAAAAGTTTATGCAAACCATAAAAAAATAATAAATGTTTGGGTTAGCAGATATATTTAACATGATTTAAATATTATAAAATAAATACATATTTCCAAATATCGTATGGTACACCACAATAATGTACATTTTTTCTGTTATTAATGTATCAGTTAAGATACATTTCAATTTTAAAACTGGGAAACTTATAGCAAGCTAAAGTAAAATTTATTATCATTCTTATAAACACTCCACAGTGAATCTAGTATATTGTTAGTAAAGAAATGAAAACTCATCTCCATTTGGGTTCTTCATTATGCCCTAGGCTCACCCCCTGGTACTGACCAGAACAACACAAACACAAAAATCAAAAACAAACCCCACCTCAATGTAAAATATGCTAGTTATAGCAATAAGTCAATCTGTGGCCTTTAAAGTATACATTGTTTATTTCTTTCTCAATCAATGCTGACATGGTTTGGGGAATAGGAGGTGTGAGTCATTAGGTTTCCCTTTTAAAATGTAGTCCTTGTCCTCTCAGTTCAAGCCTGTACAACATATGAACATATTACTATTCAAAGGATAGCCCCCTTCAAGTTGGAGAGGCATTCAGCAGACAAATAATGTTTCTTTTGGCGAAGCTATTTAGAAACTACCTAATTTCTTTCTTGTTAGATAGAGTCTTATTGTTTGATTGTAACTACTTGTAAAAGGTTCCTGGAAAGTGTAGTATCTAGTTATGTTACACATAAGCTCCGTCATGAGATAATCTAATTAATATATTTAACCGTTTTCAAATAATTGAAGCATGGTAGAACACATTAGTGTCTTGCATTACTGTTTTTACTTTTTATTATTATTAATAGTCTGTCTTATGGCACTAAAACTATTGTTGCTTTATATGACAACTTTTGTTTACCTTTGCCTATATATGGGCACTTTCATTGCTTTTCATTCTTAACATACCTTAATTGGGACTATCACAGCTAAATTATGTGATCAAAGTTTTTCGGTTACATAGGTAGTATAGCTTCTGGTCTGTGCTCACAAAATCTAAATGAAGGGCACTCCCTACCCCACCCCAACCAGCAACAAAGTATGAATAGGATGATTTTATTGTGTTTATCCTTATCCTTTAAGGGTAGCAACCTGTGGTGCCAGTCTTTTATGGAACATACCCAAGGATTTGTCTTCTTCTTTCCCAGTCTAGTGACATGTAAAAACAAGTGTTTAATAACAGTTTTAACAAATGTCGCTGCAGTGAAACCTAGCTCCAAAGCATGGCTTGCCACCAAGGCAAGCTCTGTTTCCTGGTCTCACATTTCCTCCTGCTTTGCTTGCGAGCTCAGTGATGAAGTCAAGGCGTTTATCTTTCATATTTAAGCCATTATTTTAAGTCTTTTCAGAAGACAGATGAGATAATGTGTATTTTTCTGTGTTTATGTTAGGGGTTTTTGTGTGTCCAAGTGAGTAGAAATGAGACAAGGAAAAAAATATGAAAATGCCTGGGTGCATATCTGATTAGGATGGTATTATTTATGATTTTCTAGAAAAATATGAACAATGTCCATGGCTTATCTATAATTTTGATTTTGGTACTAGTGGTTTGTCTGTTGGAATATATCATTTAATATATATATATTTTGAATGTTTAATATTAACATCTACTGTAAGATGTTGATTGGCATATACACTTTAAATTCACACACACATATTCTTACATTCTTATACAAGAATTGAAGTAGTATTTGGGAAGTCTTCAACCTCCTGTTTTGCAACAGTTACTGGTAAACAAATAAACCTGAAAAACTTTCCTATTTGTAGAACTTTTGTTTGGGCCCAAATTTCTTCATTATAGTCAACATATTGAGGAAAATATAAAAATAAAGTAAAGAGAAATATGCACCACCATTAAATATCTGCATGATTTGAGCAGTAACAAGCAAATATTAAGGAGATGGGTGTGTGGCTTACCTTAGTGACCCAGAGGACTTGCCTAGCGTATGCCCTGGGTTTGATCTCCAGTACTGAAAACAAAAAAAGTTTAATGTGAGCTTATGGCAGGTACAGCAGGGTTTGAAAGACTGAATGTACTGTACCTATCAGCTCATTTACTACCAAAAGTTAGATTTTCAATCATTCCCATTTTGTAGACAAACAGCCATAGAAGCATGTCCTACTCTGACCTCAGTTTCTCAGTTAGAAGATGGGGTGGAAGGTTCACATCTAGAATTAAGCAATTAAGAAACATTGTCTCTTGTATCCTGGACATCGCTAAATACTTTTCAGAGCCCTAATTTTCTCATCCCTAAAATAAGACCAAGATAACAAAGTCAAAGGACTTCTGGGAAATTCTAAGATTTGGCACTATATTATGTGTCACGACGTATGGGAGTCCTTCGTACTGTCATCATCACATGGACAGGGTTGGTAGTCATGTTAAAGTAGGTCAGGAGCTAGCCTTAGCTGCCAGGAAGAGTGGACTTTTATACTTTATCTTTCAAAAAAGCAGCAAACCTGGCCCATGTCATTTTATTTTCTTTTTATTGCAAACAACAGAAATTTATTTGTCACAGCTCTTACGGCTGAGAAGTTTAAAATCAAGGCTCTAGCAGACTCACTGCTTGGTGAAGTCTCACTTTCTTCGTGAGCAGCATCTCTTTTGCTATGTCCTTGCGTGGTAGAAATCTCATTTTTTTTTCGTTAATGCCTATTATTTATATTCACAGCTAATTCTTAGTCACTTTATGCCAGAGAAGTAAAATCTTTCAAATTTCTCAAAGTAGTTTTCTCTCCCCAGCTACCCTCATGATCCATGCAATTGATCCAGCATTTCTAAGTAGCCTCCGTGCTAGTCTCTCTTTATCCACCCTCACTACATACAGCATCCTCTACCTAACAAACAGTTTTCTTTCACAATATAACTTGAATGATGTCACTTTATCCCTTGAAACTTTCCAACATGTTCCTTTTATGTAGTACAAAAATAAAACTTCATACCATCGCATACAAGTTCTTTTACAAACTCACCACCACTTTCGCTTTCATTTTTCGTTAATTTCTCACTTCATCTTACTCATAAAGTGGACATGCAGTCCCATCATCCTGCTCCTTGTTGTGTGCACACATCACACTTATTCCTGCCTCAGGACCAGCAAATATCTCCCGAGCATTTCACTACTGTCTCCTCCTGGGTTGTCTATTTCTCAGGTCAAATGTTCCCTTCTCAGAGGCATTCTTGGGCTTCTATAAATAGTACTCCCATCCCAGTTACCCATTTCCCACCACCTCAGAGCATACCTCATAGTGTATTCTTCCAATCACTTCTCACACTATGCAGTGTACTTATCTTTCATTTACTTTACATTTTCTATTTTTGCCTAGAATAGACTCTCCAAGAGGCAGATATCTTATTGGTTGCCAGTCAGGAAACCCAGAGCCTAGAATCATGTTCAACATATTTTAGAGACTAAAAAGTATTTTTAATGAATTATTGAGGTGATGCATGTGCCCAAGTCCTTTGCAGGTTTTATTCTATATATTCCTATGACAACCACCAAAAGGTATATATAGAAGGTAATATTTCAAGACACATTAGGAAAGATATTATGAGGATTTGAAGAAACAGCATCCAAATTTCTTTGAAGATATTATGATAAAAGAAGTGATGCTATGATTACTTTCATATTATTCATATAAGGATTTAAGACTTCTCTTACGTGATTAAATAAAAATAGCATGAAGTTGAATGAGAAAGTTATAGGCAGAAGGTGGGTCAGTTTCCTTTGTTTTACTTTTAGATTTTTGGTGGTGGGCTGGGGAGGTACTGGGAATAAAACTCCGGACCTTGTGCTTGCCAGGCAGATGCTGTGTCATTTTAATTTTAGAGTACTAACTAAACAAAATTGTATTTCTGCATTAGCTTCATCCATGCTAGTCTAAATTTTCATTCTCTAGTCAACCAAATTGATTAGACTTATCCGTAAAGAAAGAAAGAATGGTGAGATATAAATTTCCCCATCTGTCTCTCATTTACCCATTGAAGCTTCTGCAAAGCCTCTGTGGGTGGTTTGAAAGTTAATATTCAGAAAAGCAGTCTGGGAAGCAAACACTCGACTATATTTAAGGCCTGCATTTTCCTGCTGAATGTGCCTCCCGGGGTGTACCTTTCTGGTGCCCAGACTTTTAAGCACCATCCATATTAAGCACAAATCAGATCACTTTCCACAAACCACTTAATGCTATTTTAAATCCACAAGTAAATCATTTTAACTAAACCCTTTGATATAGTTCTGCTCTCCAAACTGTCCCTATCTGGTTTTGAACACTATTATAAAATTGTTTTAAGAATTTAGAGGGCAACACACCACATTAGAGCTACTATATCTGTATAAATCATGTGTGTGGAATAGGTTTGTGTTTTTCTCCCATAGTGAGGTAAATGCTTAAATTCTAGTGTGATTAACCTGAGTGTGTGTAACCCATGCTTGGAGAAGGGCGGGGACGGAGCAAGGTAACATGCAGGCACCTGTGTACCTGGATTTAATGCAGTGATTTGCAACTTCCTTTCTCTTGAGGTTGGTTAGGATCCCTGATGCTCACAGTAATACTGAAACTAGACACACTCTCTGTAGCAGACAGGCTGTAAATGGCATGATTTCTGGATATCTCAGGATCCTAACCCACCCATCCCAGTCACTAGGGTTCAGACTTATATGTGAAGGGAAAAGGCTTATTCCTACCCTCTTGACTCATGAGTCATTTACATGTATATAAGCAACAGCAGAGCTTTGTACAGTATCAAGCTCACCCTTTTTGCAGTGACCATTTTAGAGTAGAGCCTCCAGTTAGCCAAGTGCTTTGCAGCCCCTCATGGTTTAGCCAAAGCTGGTGGAAGTATATAGGCAATAGGAAGGACTATTTTCTTCCCCTTGGTCAGACCTCATGGATTGAGCTTTGCTACAGATAGCCCTTTCTTCTTTTAGGTGCCCTCGGGATTATACTGTAATTTGAATTTTTCAATTACTTTTGAAAGTTTCAGAGTTGTATGTGCAACTCTCAAGAAATGACTTTAATGAAGGAAAGATGAAAAACATGGAGTAAGAGTTTTCTAATTCTTTCTATAGTCTGTACAACTTTTTTTGAATTCAGGGTCATAATCTTGATCTCATTATGATTGCACAACAATTTTTTGCCAAGTGGCTCAATCATAAAAATTACACATGAATCTTGTTACAAATAGAGACACCCAGACCACTTGACCTGAAATACCTGCTATAGCAAATCTTGGTGGATCGCCATCAAACTTTTTCAGTGCATATGTGATTATCATGATTAAGGAGGTTTAGGAAACACAACTTTTGAGGATTAGCACTTCCCTTTAGGATTCAATGGACAGAACTTCACTCTGCATGTTTCCATCAATGAACTCTAATTACTCAGTTCCTTCATAACTTGCATCTGTTCCTTTTATTTACTTAGTTCCTTCATAACTTGTTTCTGGTCCTTTTGTTTCCATAAAACCAGGCTTACTTAGACTTTCTCAAATAATGTGTGTTAGTTATACACTTACACCTGACAATGAGAGAGCAAGAATCTCCCAAGGTGACGAAAGAGCGTGGAATGGTGTTATCCTGTTTTGTTTGACTATATCATACGTGATGATATGAACAGCTGTTTTGAAGAAAACATTATGACAGCTATTGCTGATTTGATATTATCCTTCTTAGAAGTCCTACTGTGCTTTTTTTGTTCTATTACCATTGGTTCTATCTACCACATTGTGTCTTATTGGAATTTGAATATGTGTGATAGTTCAAACAAATTTTTTTCTTTTTCATCAAAAATGAGATATTATAATACCCATTGATCATTTTCTGTTATTCGGTTCAGAAAGCCCTGTAATTCTTTCACTATATGCATGGCTTTATACTATTGTGTTATGTTTGATATTATTGTAATTGAAACTATGCTCAACTATAGCAGAGTAAGAGATATGGTGTTAGATACTGTTGATGTTCAGTTGACTTAATGTAAA
>PVJX010042675.1:0-14034 GCA_004027295.1 Dolichotis patagonum | reverse complement strand
CAGGCATTGGAGCTACCCGTGTATATGTGGTTGAGCAAAGTGGAGTTGATTAGACTGTGGGCATAATGTATAGGGTGTATTAGAGAAGTATGGAGATATGGAGAGAGGAGACTTTTACAGGATTTTTGCCCAGGAGCTCAAGATATAGCAATGAGGGCCCAGGAAAGAAAAAGGGAGCTAAAAAGCAGAAGGATGCATGGAAATATAAGAAAAGTAATGGCTGAAGGTCAGAGCTAGAGGAGAGAAAATTCTATGATGAGTAACTCCTGTCTTCTGCGACTGGGCTGGTGAGAGCTGTAAGATTTGGTGCAGGACACAGTTTGAGGACTCATAGCTGTGAGGCTTGGTGATTTATCCAAGCTCTGAAAAATTGGAAGTGTCACATTGGACATGTTAAAGAGTGACTCAGGTACCTGAGCAAGGCGGGATTGAGATTTCCTTAGAGGCATTTACCTATCTATCTCTTTGCAATACATAAGATTCTGAGAAAGATATGCCTGAGTGTGTGGGCTTTTCTTCCTCTATGTTTCTTATTTATTCAAGGTAATTTCCCAAGGCCATCTCTGCAACAACTAAAACGCATTTTATCATTTCTTTCTGATACAAAGAAATGAGGATTATCTACATGACTGATATAGTCAAAGAAATTCCTGAGAAATATCTTATCCAAGAATGTTATTTGAACAGATTTAAATGTCCTATTTTGACTTCAAATAAGGATGTGTGAGTGTGAGTGTGTGTGTGTGTGTGTGTGTGGAGAGACAGACACAGAGACAAAGAGAGAGACAGGCATTCTGAGCAGTTCTGCAATGAGTTTCTCTGCTGCTGCTTTCCTTATTAATTGGTTTCTTCTCAAAGGTAAAAATTTAGTTAAGAAAAATTATCTATCCACCTAAAATATTATAATTAGGAATCTTGTGCAAGTATGAGTATTTATGTGTGCATATAAACATGAAAAGGAAAACTTGAGAAGATATGTCACACTCCAGTTTACAAGATCTGACAGATTACATTACTAGCCCCAATTATTTCCTCCCTGATTCCAGGCTATTTTCCATGTGACTTTATAGTTCCCCTTGATAGACATGAAGCTGATTTATCTACTCCTGGATTTTGGGTTTGATCCTATGATTTATTTCAGAAAAGGGAATGGCGGCAGAAATGAGTCCAAAGGCCAGACAACATGTTTTGTGATTAGGATGACTCTCTTTCACTTCTGCTATCCTCATGAGTGGGAGAGGTTGCTGAGATCACATGGGGAATGAAAGACATATGGAAGACAGCTGCCTCAGACAAGTCACAAAAGTCAAGCTTAACTTAGACAAATCACCCTACAAACCCCCTCAGATATTTAAGAATTTGAGATATAAATGCTTATCATAGTGTACCATCGTGACTTTTAGGGTTGCTTGTTAAATAAACATCACATGGTTGTAATAGTCAACTACTCAAGGAAACTGACAATTTTTGAGTTAATATAGTTGACTCTTCCTAAAGAAGGAGTCAATAATTTAGAGCAATCATATAAAAATGACTAATTCTCGATGATTAGAATTCAGATAAAAGAAAAAATAAGCAGCAGCAATTTAGGTTTATTCTCATGTATCACGCACATTTTGTAAAAAATGCAAGAAACTTCAAAAATGTGTTTTTGACAGTTTAGAGCATTACAAAGTCAATTTATTTGTAGGAGACAGCTACAGAAAAGGTTTTTTGTGAGGGATTCTAATTTTAAAAAGAAAATGGGAATGCTCAATAACAAAATGCCTGAGATGGAATTACAGGCAGTTCCCTGTACATAACTCATCAGCTTTCCAGCTATGTGTCAAAAAGTCCCATTTTCCATCCCATCTAGGAATTTCCTTTTTATTCTTTGCTTTTCCCTTTGCTCAGTTGATCTGACTGTAATAAGTAAGCCCTTTCCTGCAGAATCTCAAATCCCTCCATAAGTCATTTGAGTGTGTTATGTGTTAATAAGACCTAGAGTTGAAGAAACAGAAGTAATGATGGTTGAGGGAAGAGATCAGGTGGTAACCATAAAGGGAGAATATCCCTTGATTACCAATTTTCATTTCTTTCCATTAATATTTCTTGGTCCCTATGTTCATGTTGGGTTTAAAATTCCTATCCTATAATTCTTGTTGCACCAACGAACACCTCACTTTTAGTCAATCCATATTCAAAATACAGAAACCATCCTATTAAGGCTTTATGTCTGGGAAAAAGATAAGTGTATCCTCTCATTGCAGTTTATGTCGCTATACTTTTAAAATGAATATCAAATTTAACTTCTCATGTATACAACCATAGGTTAATAACTATCTGTTTATGCTTTATGACAGAATTCTAGAAAGTATTGAAATAACTTTGATACTGAGATACATCTTTTCTGATATGCTATGAAAAGGAAACACACAATTTTTCACAAAGGAAGAAAATGACAGTTATCCATAGAGATCAAAGTTATTCACCTTCGAAGAACACAGAAATGCCTAGACATTCAAATTGTGCACCAGTCCAAAATCTACATGATCCTTCTCTGCCACAGCCAACTTAAAGTCAAACAACTTTGAATGTTAATCTCGTGAGGACAGCTTTTTAATCTGTACCCATAGTCTTTGTAGGGGCATTATCACAGAAATTAGGTTGTTTAGGGCTGTAAATTATATCATATGGATAGTAGGGTATGCCTTATGTTACAGATAAAGAACATAGTTTTTATTCTGTTTAAGCAAAAGTGTTACATGAAAATGTTAACTAAATTTTTAAAAGCACATAATTCCATTCCTGTGTCATAAATTCTCATTTCTCTACACATTCTATTAATAATAGGTAAGACTTCAAATTTTGAAAATATGTTGATTTCCATTAAAATGGCATCACATCACTGGCACCCACATTTATCAAAGTGAATTTCTCTAACTACAGCTATCACCTACTATGTTGTTTTTTATAATACTAAGCTAAATATTAACATGCAGCTGACATACTGCCAAAAATTTGCTTCAATAAAAATCTTAAAAACTTTCAGAAGTAGACAACTATAAGTCCATTTTGTAGTTTCATGACATATCTTGTTTTGTTTTGGTACTGGTGATCGAACTCACGACCTCACGCTTGCCAGGCAGGCACTTATGCTATTGAGCTAAATCCCCAGGCCTATATCCATTTTTTACAGGCCTCTAGCTTCACACTTAATTGGAATTTAAAATATGGGTTAGAACTTAAGGCTATTATAACTTGGTTCATATTCTTTCAAAGCTAAACCTCAGGGCTTCCAATTCTAAGTGAGTTCCTGTTGAATGTTTGAAAAATTGTTCTTTATCTTTTTAAACTCTATTAGTAAACCAATATAAAAGTAAATCTATATATGTAGAAAAGTAACAGCATTTTATTATATCACAGATTTTATTATATCAGAGAAGATCACAGAATTATTTAATTGAAAGACATTTTTATAATCATAGGTATGTGTTCTCTTTGGCAGCACATATATAATCTTAGGTAAAATCTTACAAAAATAAATTCTGGTTATTGGTCCTATGGATCTGGTACCCTCTTTGGTAATAGCTCACTAAGCATCCGTGATTTCTATCAGATTCTCTAACTGCATTTAATCAATATGGTGTTTCATACTCTCCAACACTTTTCACATACAAGACTGTGATGTTAACAGCTCCTCTATGAATTATGTCTACTCTTTTGTCCCCTAGAATAGTTCCATGCTCCTGGGTATCTGATTCACATGATAATTCGCTCTTGGCACTGCTTCCAGAGTACATCCTCTTGTAGAATACCCATTGAAATGGGTAGTGGTAGTCATGGTACTAGGTTAGCCTTACAGAAAATACTTCAAAATTCTCTTTCACTGCTTTTGGAGAGCTTGTATAATATTGTACAAGATCACCACATCATTTTCTGTTGTCTTCTCTGTATTTATCCTGATTTGTGCTATCACACAGGTCTCAACCTTGGGTTACAATGATCAAGACTTCATATTTGCAAAATTTAGACACAACAATAGTTACAATTATGTTATTTCACTCATTTACATAAAAATATGAGCCTTGGGGAACATATTTTGGGGAAAATATGAAATTTGGGGAACAAGACTGTACCTTCTCATTCCCTAGGTAAGCCAAACCCATCAGGTCCCTGACTTAGCCCTTAGTGAAGTATAATAATACATGTAGAAAGGAAGCCAGATTAGCTGTGGGTATATTAACAACTTTTGGAAACAGGTTGGGCTACATTTATTTTTGATATTTGATTATAATAAAATTTTGAATCCATACTCTTCCATTATTCAATTTATGCTCATATCTTTGCAATACTATATTTAACCTGACCTTAAAATGTTAATTGGAGTTGGCAAAGAGAGAAGTGGGGTACTTTATCACACAGGAAAGACTAGAACTTATGTATAACATTTGGTGCATAGTACAGTACACTGATTGGACTTAATACTGAGTAATTTTAATCACTAAATGTTGATTGTATGTAAGGTCAAAAATTATCATAGCACTCTTGTTGTCCTTTCATTCTACCTTTTCAAGCACTTACTGATTTCCCTTGCTGCTTCAGCTATTATTCAAGGTAGGTTATGTGCTGGCAATAACATTGATATTTAGGCTTAGTTGTTAGGATTTGTTATATCAAGTTTCCATGCTCTGCAGTGTACTCAAACAAAGCTACAAAATGTAGAAAGCTTGATATTCAAGAGCTCTAAAGTTCCAATTTGTGAATATATTAAAGAACAGAATTATTTACTTTTTTAAATACTCAGAGTCCTTCCATTAACAAAAGAGAGCTGTCTCTGAGTTTTAAATGCACTTTAAAACTAAAAATGAAAGAGGATAGCCACCCTCGTAACAGCCACCCAATAATGGTTGGACCTCATTTGTCTACATATCTGTAGATAAACAGTGAAACAGGAAGGATTTATACTCCTGACAAAATTTCATATTCCAATGAGTAATGTCCTCAAAACTTTGATTTACTTTGACAAATCATCAAGGTGCTGAACAGGCAATATGGTCTTATATTTGTCCTACACAGTCTTCCTAGACACTTCACTCAAAATTCAAGATCCTCCATGAAGTATACTGTATCACTGGCTCCAATGCTTCGCCTTCCTCCCAGTATTTAAATATTTTGTGATGTGACTTTGGAATTCCTTTATTTCCAGCAGGTGCATGAGTCAGCAGAGCAGAATTCAAGGCAATTAAACATTCATGAAAATAAATGATTGCTCTTTTAAGCTACTGAGCTTTGGTGTGGTGTCTAATACGTCACTGTAGAAACATCATTGTACACAGTGGCAACTGGTATAACTCTATAAAGAATACCTTTATATCACAGTTCCTGATTATATTAGTGATTTAACATGTGTGTGCCTAATATTGTGACAGCTGACATGCTATGTGAAACAAAAGACAAGTTTCTGTCCTTGATGAACCTTTGAAGTAAAGTGTCACTCATAATCTAACAACTGCTTATTCTAAGAAGGCAAATTTTTTTCTTCTATTCTATTGTGATGCTTCATGAATACTTCTGTCTGGTTGTTTTAAATATTTCAATTAGTTATCCACTTATTGTACTTCTATCCAGAGGCTTAGAGCTAACAGCATAAATTAAAAAGAAAGAAAAAAGACACTAAAACAGTTCTTTTGCCAAAGCAATGATGGAGATCATCACAACTGTGTCAAGGACATTCCTGTCATGTATTTGGAGCTCTAAACATATAGCCTTAAGGCAGTTGGAGCAACTCTGGGGAGGAAAGCAATTGCCATACAATTTCATCAGTGGACAGCTTATTTTCTGAACTTCTCTCTGAAAGTATCCAAAAGATCAGTTCTTTAGAAAAATTTGACTCAGTATCTGTATGACTTGTGTATATAATGCTGATGAGCTGTATAAATTCCCAGAATATTTGTCTCAAAATTCAAACTTCATTAGGCAGAAATAAAAGTCATGACAACATTTAATTTGATATATAATTTACATAAAATAAAGAGCAGAGATCTTAAGAATTCAGTTTGATGAATTTTGACAAATGACTATCCACAACAAAATATTGAACACTTACCATCACTGCAGAATGTTCCCTTAGTCCTATTAGATATAATCATCTCAGAGGCAAGAACTTTTGATTTCAATCAGTATCACTTTATTTTGTCTGTTCTTGACCTTTAATAGAACATGTTCTCTTTCATGTCTACCTTCTTTTGCTGAACTTAGTTTTTGTTTGTCTGCTTCTTTGTTTGTAGATTCATCTATGCCATTGTATGTTTCAGTAATTTGTTCTTTTTATATGTTGTGATTCAATAACCTTGCTTTTGTCCTATTGCTTTCTATACCCCTATTTCTCTTTTGAAATGTGAATACTTACCCTGTGCCTTTGTATGTCAGGATTTTTAATCTTTATTTTGACTTTTAAAGGGGCTGACAGTTAAGAGTTTGCCTTAAGCCTGAGAGGAGACATTTGGACTTGGACTTTTCAGCAATGCTGAAACTATAAGGATTTTGGCAACTTTTAGCAATGGACTAAATGCTTTTTGCATAAAGGAATGTGCATGAGTATTTTGGGATGCAAGGGTAAGATATTATTGTATATATGTAGATGTCCTGCTACAGTTAGAGATTACAAGGAAAACAACTACAAATAGCACACATAATTTATAGTATTATTTATAATGGTCACCCAAGGAGTCAAATGCAAGGTGGACAGGTAATCTATCCACACATTAGAGACCTAAAGAATCCAGTCAAGGACCTGGATCCCATGGCAATAACCTGCATGAGTTCAGCTGAAACCCTAGAGCCCATGACAATGCCTCCCACAATTTCAACTGGAGGCCTAGAGCCCACAATAATGACTCATTCAGGTCTGTTTCATGGATCTGTGATGGGAAGGCCTAAAAGTCAAAGGCAGAAGCCAGAAGGTCTGTGCCAGTGTATTGAAGGATCTGTGCTAGTAGGCTGAGGATTTTGCACTGGGATCCAGGAAGCAGTGCTCAAAGTAAGGACCAGGGCTCCCTGAAAAGTACCACAGCCATACTTAGCAACAACAAGATCCTGAGCAACAAGATTCTGATGATGACAACAGCCAAGTTCATATCAGGAACCCAGAGTAAAAAGCTTCTCCTGGAGATTGCACAGCATACACCTTCCACCCAAAGCTAGGAAGCAATGCTCAAAGTAAAGATCAGGGCTCCCTTAAAGTGAACCATAGCCATTCTCAGTGACAAATTCCTGAGCTCCTCTGACGATAACAACCAAGTTCATATAAGTGAAGTAATCATGACAAGCTCCCCTAAGAGAACCAAAAGCTCCAAAAGAACCAACAGCTCCAAACAACAACACTTAGGAGAACCCACAATACTACTTTCCCTCTCCATAGCTCCATTTCATACAGGCAACAGTCCTCAGATGGGTCATCTACACTCAGCGCCATGCTGACTCAGCTCAGCTGGTGATTACTTGGCCACCAGTTTTTAATCCACCATATGCTCCCCTAACCCCACACACAAAGCAACATGTGCTCATAGTTGGGGCTTCTGGAAGGTGATTGAATGCTGGTGTGATAGTCTTCAATGGATTATCCCATAAAGGAGTTTATAGCGAATGTTATGTACAGACATACAGTTGAATATTCCTTGTTTTAAAATTTCCTAGATTTGAGACAGTAAGTTTAAAAGATCAGGAAAAAAACACATTTTGCCAAGGGCCTGGCACCACATGCCAGACGTACATTTCTGACAGCCGCCTGGGTCCCAGAGATTCTGAACTTGATCACACCAGGCACAAGCCTGGGAATCACACTCCAGGGGTGCATCTCTGCTGGCTGCATAAAGGATCTGAGCTCTTCCCAGTCCAGTGTGCCAGCGCAACACTGCACAATCTATCAGGGGAATGCCCAGCCAGGATCACAGGTCACAGAGGTACAAAGCACTGCCCAGCCCAGAGCAGCAGAGCTGCCCATTAGGGAGTGACCAGCCTAGCCAACGGGTCCTGGAGAATTTAAGCTCCATCCATCAGAGTACAAGGCCCCAGTGCCACACTTCATGGGTAGGTCCCTGCTAGCCACCTGGGGCATGGAGGTTCTGAACTCCACCAAGCCAGGTGTCCCTGCTAGCAGCATGGAGCAAAATCCATCAGGAGAATGCCCAGCCAGCCTCACAGGTCACAGAGGTACTGAGTTCTTCCCAGTACAGATTTTCAGAGTTGACCATCAGGGAATGACCAGCCTATCTCAAAGGTCCTGAAGATTTTTAGCTCTGCCCATTGCAGCACAAGACTCTGGCATGATAATTTGGCAGTGTGCCCTGGCTAGCCATGGGGATAACAGAGGATTGAAGCTCTGCCCGGTGCAATGTTCCAGTAAAGAGGGTGCCTAGCCATCTGCATGAGTCCCAGAGGAAAATGACAAAACAAAAGAGCAAGATTCAGTTTCTGTCCTCCATCCCACTAGGAACAAACCCAGGAGACACTGCAATGGAAGACACAGGATATCACACAACTGAACTTTCTGAAATGATAACAGTTGAAGTAAAGAAACAACTCCATAAAGCTACAGAGGAAATTGGATCAGAAATAATCTCCTAAGTAAAAACACACACACACACACACACACACACACACACACACACACACATTATAAAGAAATCTTAAGTGTATCTAAAGAAGATCTAGATGAAAAAATAAGAAAATGATAGAAACCTTGAATGAACAATATAAGACAGAATTATAATGCATGAAACAGATTCAAAGGGATATTCAGGAAATTAAAAATATCGCTCAAAGCTGGCAAAACTGCTTGAATGAAGCTGAAGATAAGATTTTCAGACCTTGAAGACAGGATAAAGCTTATTGTCATGAAACAAACGATCTCTTAAAAACAAGGAACCAGGAAATGACAATTGAACTGCTGCAAGATGATGCAAAGAGAAACAACAGAAGATTGATAGGTGTCAAAGAAAAAGCAGAGATCAACACAAATGATATACAAAGACTATTTATTGAAATAATAGCAGAAAATTTTCCAAACATGGGGAAAGACTCTGATATTCAGTTAAGTGAGGCATATAAAATGCCATTTAGCCATAACCAAAATAAATCTTCACCTGGACATATAATAATTAAGGTCCCAGAAACCCAGCACAAGAACAGAATACTAAAAGCTGTCAGATAAAAAAAAATGGATCACCTAAGAAGGAAAACCTATCAGAATTATGGCAGATTTCTCAACACAAACCTTCAAGAAGATCTTGGAGAGAAGTATTTCAAGACTTTAAAGAAAACTTTCAACCCAGATTGATGCACAATGAAAAAGTATTTTTGAAAATTGATGGAGAACTGAGATACTTCCATGACAAAGAACAATTTAAGAAATTCATGCCCACCAAACCAATATTACAAAGAGTACTGAAAGATACTCTAGAAAGAGCAAAAGATAACTATATTCCAAACACAACAGTACAAGGAATGTACTAAGCAGGGCAGAAAATTGAACAGAAAAAGTAGAAAACCAACAACAGAAAGGTAACATGACAGGGATAAGTGAGTACACATCAGTTATATCCATCAACGTAAATGATCTTAATTCACCAATAAAGAGAAACAGAGTGGCAGAATGGATAAAAAACAAAATACAAAAATATGCTGTGTTCAAGAAACACATTTAACTCAAAATGAAATTCATAAACTGAAAGTCAAAGGAAACAATACTCCATGCAACAGGAACCCAGAAAAAAGCAGGGGTATTTATTCTGTTTGCAGACAATGTGAACTTCAAACCAAGAATGATCAAAAGAGATAAAGAAGGTCACCACATACTGGTTAGGGAAAAACTTGAAGAGGAAGAGGCTACAATCATAAATATATATGCACCAAATATGGGAGTGCTCAACTATGTAAGACAAATCTTAATAAACATGAAAAATAAAAAAACCCACAACAATACAGTTATAATGGGGGACCTTAACACACCACTGTCACAAAGAGACAGATCAACCAGTCAAAAAAATGAGCAAACAAATAGCAGAACTGAATGAAATTTGTGAATAAACGGATCTAGTAGATGTGTACAAAGTGTTCCACCTAGCAACATCAAAACACGCATTCTTCTCAGCTGAATATGGATCATTCTCAAAAACAGATCATATACTAAGCCACAGAACATGCTTAAGAAAATGCAAAGAAATTTAAATAATTCCATGCATGTTATCTGACCATAGCATAATAAAACTGGAAATTAACCATGAACCCCCCCATAAGAACCCCATAAATACATGGAAATTAAATAACACTCTCCTAAACAACCAATGGTCACAGAAAAAAATAAAGAATATATTAAACAATATCAACAATCAAACAAAAATTGAAATACAAATTACCAGAACCTGTGGGATGAAATGAAAGCACTCCTCAGAGGGAAGTTTATGGAACTATAATCCCACATCAGGAAAACAGAATGGACACAAATAACAACCTAATTCTGTACCTCAGACCTCTAGAAAAAGAAGAACAAGTCAAGCCCAAAGGCCAAAGAAAGGAGGAAATTATAAAAATCAGATCAGAAATTAATGCAACTAAAACTAAAATCAATAAAAAGAAATAAAGAATTGAAGAGTTGGTTCATTGAAAGAATAAATAAAATTGATAAACCCGTAGCCAACCTTATGAAAAATAGGAAAGAAAAAACTCAAATCCACACAGTAAGAAATTAAGAGTGAAATTGCTACAGACGATGCAGAAATACAAAATATCGTCAATACCTACTTCAAAAATCTGTCCTCTCAAAGGTTTGATAAGACAGAGGAAATGGAAAGATTCCTAAGAACATATGAATTATTAAAGCTGGATAAAGAAGATATAAAACTGCTGAATAACCCAATTTCATTTAATAAAATTGAAAATCTAATTAGAACCTTACCAACAAAGAGAAGTCCAGGTCCTGATGGATTGACTGCTGATTCTACAAGAAATTTAGGGAATACTTAATGACAACAACACTCCTCAAACTCTTTAAAGAAATTGAAAGGGAAGAAATTCTCTCTAATTCATTCCTGGAAGCAAGTATTACCCTAAAATGAAAACCAGAGAAAGATACAACCAAAAAAGAGAATTATAAGCCAATCTCCCTAATGAACACAGATGCAAAAATACTCAATAAAATACTGGAAAATACATTGCAACAAATCATCAAGAAGATTATCCACCATAATCAAGTGGTATTCATCCCAGGAATGCAGGGGTGGTTCAACATATGCAAATCAATAAACGTAATACACCATATCAACAGCAACAAAGACAAGAATCACACAGTTATCTCAGGAGATGCAGAAAAAGTTTTAGGCAAAATCCAACACTTATTCATGATAAAAAATAATCCTATAGAAAATTGGAATAGATGGTCTTCAACTCTATTTGATAAAAGCCATATATGATAAACCAACAGCCAGCAATACTAAATGGACAAAAACGGAAAACTTTCAAGCTAAAATCAGGAACAAGACAAGGAAGTACATTATCACCACTCCTACTCAGTATAGTTCTGGAAACATTAGCCAGAGCAATTAGACAAGAGACAGAAATAAAAGTAATAAAGATAGGAAAGGAAGAATTTAAATTATCATTATTTGCAGATGATAGGATACTCTAATTAGAAGACTGCATGTTTATGTACAGTTCTGTACATAAACAACAAACTCATAGAAAGAGAAGTTAGGGAAACCACACCTTCCACTATAGTATTTAAAAAATGAAATATTCTGGAATCAATCTACAAAGGAAGTAAAAGATCTATATGTTGAAATTTACATTACTCTGAAAAAAATTAAGGATTTAAAAAAATAGAAAGATATCCCCTGTTCATGGATAGGAAGAACAAACATTGTGAAAACGGCCATTCTCCCTAAATTGTTACATGAATTTAATGAAATACTAATCAAAATACCATTAGCATACCTCATGGATCTGGAGAAACCATTCCTAAAAGTTATCTGGAACCAGAAGAGACCAAGTAGAGCAAAGGCAACTCTGGGCAACAAAGACAAGGCAGGAGGCATCACAATCTCTGACTTAGAATTCTACTACAAAGCTACTGTGATAAAATCAGCATGGTACTGGCAAGAAAACAGAACTACAGGTCAATGGAATAGATTAGAAAATACAGCCACAACTACAAACACACTCAGTCACCTCATCTTTGACAAAGGGCCAAGATGTTCACTGAAAGAAAGACAGCCTCTTTAATAAGTGGTGCTGAAAAAACTGGCTCTCCATATGCTAAAAACTAAAAGTAGAATCATTTCTATCATCATGCACCAAACTAAAGTCAAAATGGATCAAAGATTTATATATTAAAACAGAAACACTAAATCTTCTGGAAAACAAATTAGGTAGAAATCTTCACAACATAGAGTAGGCATAGAGCTCATGAACAAAAAACAAACTGTATGGGAAATGCTTCCCAGAATCAACAACTTGAATCTTGTCTTATCAAATATTTTGTATGTCAGAAGAAATCTCCAACAGTGTGAAAAGAAAACCCACAAATTGGAAAAAATATCTTAACCAACAGTTCCTCAAACAAGGGATTCTATCTAGAATTTATAAAGAATTTTTAAAAAATCAGCCCCCAAATTTCAAAGATCCAATTCAAAAA
Source organism: Dolichotis patagonum (assembly GCA_004027295.1). NCBI lineage: Eukaryota > Metazoa > Chordata > Mammalia > Rodentia > Caviidae > Dolichotis > Dolichotis patagonum. The sequence continues at coordinate 1,364 of PVJX010042675.1, read as the reverse complement.
TGGGCATCTGAGATGAATACACAGTTCTCAGATGAAGAAATACAAATGGCAAATAAATACATGAAAAAATGTTCAGCATCATTGGTCATTAAAGAATGCAAATTAAAACAATACTTAGATTCCATCTCACTCCAGAAATAATGGTCAATATCAAGACAGTTGTGGGAGAAAAAGGAACTCTTCTCCTCTATTCGGAGTGTAGGCTGGTCCAACCACTGTGGAAATCAGTGTGGAGATTCCTCAAAAAGCTACCATTAGAGGTTCCATTTGACCCAGCTATCCCACTTCTGGGCATTTTTCCAGAAGAACTGAAAACATCATACCACAGTGATGTATGTGAATCCCTGTTTATAGAAGCACGATTGTAATAGCCAAATCTTGGAAACAACCCAAGTGCCTGTCAATCAACAAATGCATAAACAAGATGTGGCATTTTTATACAATGGAGTACTACTCAGCTATAATGACAGATTTCATCGAGACTTTTACAAGTAAATGGACATGATTGAGACCATACCCATAAGTGAAATACATCAAATTCAAATGTGTAAATATTATATTGTCTCCCTAGTGTAAGAAATTTTAAGAGTAAACAAAATCCAAAATCTGTGATAAATATTGTGTAGGAATAAGAAATTGCTCAAGTATAAAAAGTAATTGGGAAAGGGGAAATGAGGAAAGAAGGAAGGGCAAAGAAAAAAGTCATAAATTTGTATGTACATATATAAGATAGCTAAGATGACTATACTACTAATTGTATTAGTTCATGGGAAAGAACAGTTAATACACATATGCTTAGATAAACTTTACTTGTCTATATCTGGTAATCTAAGCAACTCTTTTGTGGGTAACAATATGCACTAGAACCATTTTAAAATTTCTATCATCTTGTTTTGAAAACTTATACTCATTGCTTTGGGTTTATTGTTGTTGTGTTTGTCACTTTTGATTTTTGTTTTTTCTGTGTATTTTTTCTCTTAAATAAATATATTTGCCTAGAAAAAATTAAATTTAAATATGTTTCATATATATTTCAATTGTTCCTGAGTGATTTTTATCAGTGTTAGAGACATCAATTTGTTGACACAGATGTTCTTATATCTGAACAATGCACTTAACTTTCTCTTTTTCTCTTTTGTAGACCCAAGTTCAAAGTGTTTGTTTATTTATTTAGAAAACTAAATTTTCATATCTAACTATGCTCATGGCACCATGTAAGGTAGAGCATATATAGTGGTGAAAAATAGCCAGAGTTCTAAAATTTATAAAATTTCTCTTTAGGGATCATGTTTATCAAAATCATTAAATATGGAGTGTTAATAATATAATGGAAAGAGTTTTGAGATTTTATGCCACAGACACTT
>PVJX010042674.1:0-14037 GCA_004027295.1 Dolichotis patagonum | reverse complement strand
GGATATAATTGCATGTATGGTTAAGTGTGTAAGATGAATGACCATATTACTGTTTTTGTTAGACTGTGGAGCAGAAGTGTTAACAGTTCCATTGTTTGAATATGTACTTTGTATGTTTTAATTTTGTAACTTGAACAACTATTTCCTAGATGACAGTATGTAAGTTATCAAGTAATGATTTCTTAGTGGTTTTTTTGTTGTTCTTTTCTTTTTTTCCTTGGAATTCTGTATTGTTGCTACCCTTTTTTGTTTTGTTTTGTTTTCTCTTTAAATAAAATTTTTTAAAAAATCAAACAATGAAAGCACAAACTGCTCTTTTTGATGAACTAACAGATTTGTAGTATAGCTATCTATCATATATATATATATATATATATATATATATATATATATACACCTATATACATACAAACTTTTCCCTTCTTCCTTTTCTCCATTTCCTTGTCCCAGTTCTTTCTTTTTGAGCACTTTCTTTCCCTTTCATTATCACAATGTCTGTTGTATACTTTGGATCTTATTACTGTTTCAGTTTATTTTTTACACTAGGGAGACAATATGATATTTACAAATGTGAGTTTATTTCACTCATGAGTATGGTCTCAAATTGCCTCCATTTACCTATAAAAGCCTCAAGATTATGCTTCTTTATAGATGTGTAATACTCCATTGTATAAAAATACCACATCTTTTTTTATCTATTCCTTGGTTGATTGGCATTTGGGTTGTTTCCAAGATTTAGCTATTACAAATTGAGCAGCACCTTTTGTAGAACAAAAGCGTATGGTACCATAGCAATCCTGACTTGCTGCATTGCAGCAGCAAGCTATAGTCCACTGTCTTTATGTCAAGTGCTTTTAGAGAAAAAAGTAAACATCAGACTGGGAGTTTCTCTGGGCCTCTCTCCCCAGACCTCCTCCCCAGACTTCATTGCTCCAAGAGCACCACTAACCTCTATCTTTGATGCAGACCTATGAGAGCCCAGTGGGAAGTGGGGAGTGGCCCTGAACAGGTTGACAGTGGTTTTGTCCACTGAGGTTTTTGTTGACAGCATGTAGGTGAGAGCGCCCTTGTGCCAGGTATAGTCCCACTCTTGGTCACTTGCTTGCACCTGGGCTGTCCAATGTCAACAGCATTAACTCTGTGTCACTGTGACCAGACTGAACCATTTTGGCCTGTCAGGTGAGTACACTTGGCCACATGTGAATTTAATGGAACTGAGCTATTCTGCCGTCTGCATTTAGGATTAAGGAAGCAAGTTTAGGATACAGTGTTAGACACATGGTTTCTCTTATAGGAGAAACCCAAATTATAAATAAAGAGCATAATAAAAGAATTAGAGAGATAGATCCTTCTCAAATGGAAAGGGGATCACGAGATGAAGGGAGGGAAGGGAAACCACATGAAAAAAGAGAAAGGGGTGTTATGTCCATGTACCAACTCCACAGAAGGAAAGTAAATATTATGTACCGCAAGCATAGACTAATGTAATTGATTTTTTTAAAGGAAGAAGTAGTGTTAGAGTGAAGTCCCTCTCTTTGCAGTTCTATTTCTTTTCTCTTGTGCCATCTCCTAAGTTTTCAATTTTAGAACTGCCTGGTTTTTTTTTTTTTTAAGAAACTTCCCATGTGTACATTTTAGTACCCTTTTAGTGGAGATGTATGTACCCTTGTGCATACACAAATGGAATTGAAAGGCATAAAAAGCCTTTCAATCTGTTGTGTATATTAAAATAGATACTTTATAAAAGGAGAATGTTTTTTCACATTTAGGACACTTTCTTGCTTTGATGGTCATGAGACATATTCTTCGTTCACACTCCTCCTTGTAGAGTCCCCACATTCATGTGGGGTTTAATGGAACAGAAGAAAGTCCTACTCTGGGATGATTCTGGGATTGATGAGCAATCTATTATTATGTCAGTATTTCTGATATTAAGAAAATCTGTGGCTATTCCCAGTTAGGAAAATAAAACATTAGATAAATGCCAGTATTTTATTCTGAGTATTGTAATTCAAAGGAGCAGTATCTGCTCCTTAAAGGAGGCGTGAAGAAATTACTTGTGTTGGATGACCCTTGAATTTTAAAACACTCCTATTGGATCAGAGATTGGAGGTGATGGGGGTTTTGATTGCATCTTCAAAATCAGGCCTTTCACTTGAGCTTAGCGGAGTGCCTCTTATTACCTCCCATCTGTTCTGTGTGTTTCTGTTTGTTTGTTGAGGCATATGGTTAAGGCATAAAAAGAAAAATCAGCCTGTGCAACTGGTGAGGGTGGAGGACCTGGCATCTGCAGTCCTGCCAAGTGTGCCACCCATCTGCTCGGCTCAGAGAGCCCTTTTCAGAAGCAGTGCTGTTCTGGGCCCCGGATCCACCTTTTGTCCACATAGTGCAGGGATGGCCACAGCAAATTAAGTCTCCCCTCTCTGGATGGCTCTGGTAAGCACATAGTGTGGATACTCCAGCGCAGTTTTATGGATACTCAGAGTGATCATTTCAGCTTATTTGTCTCTTGGCAGACAGAGCAAACTATCTTAGGGGCTTTTAGTACATATTTCTGATTTTTATTAGAATTGATTTTGTATAAAAATTAGGTTTTTAGCTGTATTTAATACTGATAAAAAGACGTGTATTTTGTCAGCTATTTTTTTGGAACGCTTTTTTCCTCCAGCTTTTGTATCTCATTTATCTTTTAAAATTTAAAAATAGAATCACTGCCTGCACTGTTAGGGTGATTCAGTGTCTTGATGGAAATCTATTAACTGTTAATATTAAATATTAAAGGGGCATTTAAATCAGTCCATGTTGAAGTGCATTGTAGATGCTAAGTAAACACAAGAGAGGAGTTTTAGGTTTTTGGACCAGTGTTTGGTTATGTGCAACCATTAGATAAAATGCTGTTAACCGATGGGGCTTATTTCTGCTCAAATCTTGCCCTTTCTAAACTCAGACTGCTTAGATTCCACATGAGGGAAGGGCTGGCAAGACTTGAAGTTAGATCCTTCTTAATTTGTCCCTCTGCTAGCTTCTTCAAGGCAGATGAGCTAGCTCTTTGTCCATCTGTCCATCCATTCACAAAAGTCTTTGCTTTGTTTTTCACCGAGATATTGATACCCTTATTGTAAAGGTTCATGGCTTCTCACAGATTTTCAAGCACGTTCAGATCCATTTCTGTTTTTCTCCTCATAATCCTGAAAAGTAGGCGGGAGGGCTGTGATTCCTTTTCACAGATGAAAAACCTGCGACTGGAAGTGGCTGGCACAGCTTGGAGGCGGCAATCCGCCTATCTGGGGGCCTTCCACGCCTGCGCCTGTGCTCCGGCCGGCAGGGATTCCCACATGGGTTCTGGGCTGAACAGCCAGGTCCTGCGCAGCGGTGCCGGCAGCTCCCAGCACAGCTCACACATCTGTGAGGAGGTGATGCCTGAGCTGACACCTGAGCCTTGCTTTCCCGGAACCTAAGCTGGGGAAAGCAGATAGTACACAAGAATAGAGAATGGCAGCCAATGCTGCAGGCCAGCGCGCCCCTGCAAGGAGGGCGAGGAGGGGTTTGCAGGAAGGAGGCTTTTGTACTGAGGTTATAAGGCCCAGAATCTTGTCCAGAAAAAACAGATAGGCCAAGCCTCTTGTGTGGGAATTGCCACCGAGGAATAAGGGAGTCACGCTATTACCTACCACCAAGATGCCCAAGTTTATAAAGTATTTGAAAAAAGTGTTTATTTATTTATTCGTTCATTCTTTTTCTGTGTCAATTGCTGAGTGGCTGGTAATCCCCGTTTCATATCACAGGAGGGCATAATGAGTAATGGATATTATTCCAGTCCTGTGAACTGGTTGGTATGTCTGATCTTCTCTCAGATTTCTATAAATTCTCTTTCCCCTTTCCATTATTCTGCTTGGTTGATGAATCTTCTTCCAGATGTTCCAGCATCAAAGGGTCTGGACTTCCCAGCCTAACTCTCCAACGCAGGCCTCCTCTACTAATCTCATGTAATTTATTTAGAATGCTGTTAGTAGTGTTTGTGACTGACCTCTTTGCTTTCTTTCCTCAACCTTGTTCTTGCTTTTTCAGTCAAGTTAGCTGAAAAGTGCCTACATCACAGCAGTCAAAGGGTGTGAAATATTCAACACCTTAAATGTCAGTCTCAGCAGAGGAAGAAACAAACTAAAAAAATTGTTAACTCAGCCTCTTGTGCTCAGACTTCAGTTTATGTCAAAGTTTTCAAATGTGCAGTTTTTGTCTTCCCAAGCCCTAGAGGTGTGCGCGATGAGGGACCCCACGGTTCAGTTTCCTAGTGATGGAGTGGGAGAGAATTCCCAGTGGAAGTTGTCCCCGCAGTGGTTTTTATGGGTGACCCCCAAGTGCAGGCTATTCCTGGCCATCAGAAGCACATTGGAGGCTCCTTTCATTCTCTTTCAAGGAAGAAATTAAAAGGAAAGGTGTTGCAAAGAGAACCTGTGTTTAAATGCCATTTATTCATTCATTCACAGGTGTTTATCAAGCCCTCCTCTTATTTGTCAGGCAGTATAAAAAAGACACATGATTGCTGCCTTTTGAATTTGCAGTTTATTGCATGTGGTTAACCATTCACTTTGCAAGATTGCTCTTCTAGATGGAAAAATATGTGCTCAGCGCTGTAGAAGAATACCTGTCTACATATGTTACTGTGTGTCCTTCTAATTATTTGTTGCTTTCATTGATAATGGTCTAAGCAACTTCCTAGCCACTGCAAAAACCCAGGTTTCTTAATATGTCAGTTAACATCTATCATGGAAATAGAAAAAGTTACACAGTTATATCTAATGTTGAATGTGGAAAATATTTTGTTTTTTCTCCCACACTGTTTTGAAAATAATTTATAGCTGACAGAGCTAGACCCAGTAACATGAAACCAAACTACTTTTAAGAATTAAGGTTTATGGATAAGGAAAAGAAAAACAGCTGTGTTGCTCTAGGGAAAAGGTAAATAAAACAGAAAAATGTTATAAATTGAAAGATAGCATGGTGAAAGTAGTATTGTATTACTACCCTGATCCCTCGCTTGTTCTCACATTGCCTGTGCATTGGGCAACAATACAGAGAGCTAATCTTACTCTCCTACCCAGAAGAGTAAGATTCTCCAGCTCTCATGGACTATGAGTCATCTGGTGATTTTGGAAAATACAGGTTCAGGCTGAGCAAGTCTAGTGTGGCCCCCTGCGATGCTGCTGCTCTTAGCAAGCTCTCACTTCAGCCACACCTGAGGCAGCTACATTCTGCCATGTGGCGATAGGAGATAGACAGGGGCAGATCTGGGAAATGCTCCTGAGATGCTGGCTTCACTCTCTTGTCCTTAGGTTGCTGCTGTTCTCATCAGCAGATCAGTGCACCACTCCTTTTGCCTTAGACTTTCTCTTTATTTTTTATTTTATCTTACTCTTACACTAACAATTAACCCAGGGCCTGCTCCTGGTCTTCTTTGTCCCAAGTGGAAGGTGGTCGGGCACTGGAGAGGCAATGGAATTCCCCAGTGAGCTTTTAGAAATTCATCTTCCGGGAAATGCTTGACTGCTTTCAGAGCACCACAGGACCTTGGTGGAGCCTTTAAGACAATCACCTCTATAAGACTTGTCTCCTTCGGAGTGTGTTTTTAAGTGACTAAGTGGAGTCAAGTCCTTTCGTCCTGTCCTGCATAGCACTCCCACTGCCACATCTTCATAGAAGAGCCAGGTGAAAGCTGGGGTGCTGCACACCACCTAGCCCGTGACTTGTTCCTGCTCCAGGGCATCTGGGTCTCTGCTCCAGGGCATGGGGGTCTCAGGGAAGGGCATGGGGTTCTCAGAGAGGTGGTTGAGAAAAGGCACTTGCCCCTAGCCTTCAAACTGTCTTCAATTCAGCAGCTATGTAATCAACATTTCCTGCCTGGGGCTCCACCCTTTTATACAGGTCTTGAGGCCTCACCCCTCTGAAATAGCCCTCTGGACCAAGGTGCCTCAGCTTACAAATGCCTTTCATTCCCTTAAGGGTGAAACTGCTGTCTGTGCTTAGCTTTTCCACCAGTTCACCTCCAAATCCATGCCTTAATGCTGTGCTCTTTATCCCCTGTCCCTAGCACTCCCCTTTCCCTCAAATCCAGTGCACAGTTCATGGCCTGGTGGCCTCCCCAGGCATTCTGTTCTGACTGTCCTCCTCTCAGTGCTGCTTTCCTTCATCTTCTTTGGGTGCTTTCCATCCTCAACCTCCTGACCTTTAGAAGAGGAAGCAGCCCAGGTTCCATCCCTGGTTCCCAGGGCATCCTCTCTCCACTGGACTTTTATATCTATTCCCAGTCCAGACCTGCACCTTGGATATCCTGCCTGCACAGGTCCAGCACTCTTGTGTCCTGCCCCTCTTTCTCCTTGGGGTGATTTTGGGTGACAGAACCATTCACACTGCTCTCAAGCATCTGGAGTCATCCCCTTCAGAAAGCCACGTGTGATCCTCTTATCCAGGATCTGGTACTTACTTCACTATTTATTCTGGGTCCTGTTGTGGGTGTGGAAGGTACAGTAGAATCTCCCATGGGACACTTCCTGCCCTACTTTGCTGTTGTTTGTACATCTTAGTGCTTCATCTGTTCTCCCCAGGACCAGCACTGCCTTTCACCCATCTTTTCCTCAGCCGTGTTTGTTAAAAGCAAATCTGATCATGCCCATTTCTTTCCTTTTCTTCTCTCCCTTTTCTATTGTATCTTCTCTCCACCTCTTTCAGGAGTCAACCACAGGAAATCGAACTTCACAATTACAAGAGTAAGTTAGATTGATCTAATTTTATCATCAGTTCTGTTCTCTGCTTAGAGTTGTTTAAGTATGTGATGTGATTGTGACGCAAGGAGTGAGCTGAATGCTTCCTTTGTTTGATAGATGTGCTCAGCTGTGGCCAACAACAAAAGTTTGCTTTCTGTTGTGTCTTTTGTTAGGGCTGGAAAACTCAGTTCCTTGAAAAGTTACAATGAAAGGAATATTTTGCTTATTAGATGGTGCCTATGAATATAAAGCATTTTATTGGTAATGAACAAGATTTACAAAAATTTTATCTTGTAATTTTGACATATCTTTTCCTGAAATGAAGTAACAGAATCTCAGAAAGCACAATACCACAAAGTTAGGCTATATCTTTTGTATTTAGGGTTGCCAGATACTGTATAGGACACTCAGTGAAGTTTGTATTTCAGGTATGCAATGAATAAAAAAATGTTGGTGCTGTGGATACATGTACTCTGTCATTGAACCATACCCCCCAGTTCAAATAAATTTTTAGTGTATGTCCCAAATATCGTACAGTATTGTTTTTACTGAACTAACATATTATTTGTCATTTATCCAAAAGTCAGACATACCTGGGGATCCCATATTTTATTCCCTAAATCTAGACACCCTGATTACTGACTCTAGACAGTTATGAGTTATGATTTTTAGCTCTCAATTTGTGGTCACAGTGAAGTTTCAGAGACCTTTGCTACCTTTGCCATCTTAAATCTCAGCAGTAAATAACTCTACCCTAAACTGGAAGAGCTTTGAGAAGAAGGTTCCCTCTTTTAAATGCACCTATTTCAAAATGCACATCTGACACTAATTGTTATAAAGTTGCACAGTAAAAGAGATGAAATCACAAATGCCTGCCCAGTCTTCATCTCTGAAGTTTCTTTCACATGCCTAGAAATGAATGTTTTTGGTGTATAGATATATCTAACTGAGTTCAGCAATAGTTTATTGACTTTTCTACTTGATAAGCAGAATGAAGGGAGCATGGGAACACTGCCCCATTTCCAGATCCTCAATATTAGCAGTAAAATCTTCCCAGTGGGGCTCAAGACCAAGGACATTGCAATTAGCGGGGGAGTGTTGTACAGCAACACTCAGGACCCACCTGAGATCCTGAGTGCCTTGGTTGGGGGCCTACATGCAGGTGATTTTTCCATAGCACCACAAGATTCTAGTGTGTGGCTCCGGCGGAGGTCCTGTGAGTTACAATATTAAACAGTGTTATTCTCTGAGTGACAGTATAGAAATTAGATACTTCATTTGCCTGGGGTGTCAATGGTGAGTGACAGAACCTTTGCTCAGGAATTAAACACATGACAAGTTAAAGTCCAGCCTTCCGGTTTCTTTCAGTAGTGACCCAGAGGATCAGCAGTCTGTGTATGTGTGCTGGGCCCAGGTTTAGAATTATCCATGCAGTGCAGCTCAAGAAGGTAAGACTTGGCATACTGGCATGCCTGAGCTTCGTGTGTTGTGGGAGCTTGTCTGTGCCCCTTCCTATTTGTCAGTAGTCCTCCACGTTGTACAGTTTGCTGCTGTAATTTCAGTAGTGTTAACCTGGGAAGTGAAAATGATGGAAGTGTGAGACGCAGTGTAATTAAATGGAAGTACTGACTGATACATGCATGACACTTTGATGCTTATTAACTACACAGGTGGCATTTCAGGCTGTTAATTAGACCTCTTCTCATCCAGGACACCACTAATGAGGTGAGCATATCTGTCCTGTTGCTGAGAGACCTGAAGGTGACTTCCAGGGTGGCCTGACCTGTTTTGAGGGTTTGTGGCCACGAGTTAAAGTGTCTCCAGGTGCCCTCAGGACCTCCTGGGTTGCTAAAGACACAGATTCCTGGATTCTGCCTTTCTCAGAGGTGTCTGATCTGGATCTCTGGCTTCCAGGATTAGTCCCTGGGATTGCGATGCTGGGGCCAGGGGGCTGGTTTGAGCAGCACTGCTATGGGCTGCCTGCTGTGCCTGCACTGTTTGCTCTTAGCTGGATGGGTCCTTGGATGGGAGCCTTCAAGAGCAGATGAACTGGCCCTCCCTTTCTATGGGCAATGGGGTCTAACTGCTTGCCTTTTGCATGGAGGTCTCTTCCCCTGGCACAGGTCTGGAGTAGTGTAGGTATTCTCAGAAGTCCCACGTTCCTCTGTGGAACTATCTCCAGCCCTGGGTACTGACTGATAACTCAGGCACAGGTGCCTGATCCCTGCAGTTGGATGGTATCACTTTTCCCTCTTCTATGCTTTCTTCCAGTTGCTCTGAAGGAAAATTTATTTTTTATCTTGAACATAATCTTTCATATTAAAGTACAGATTGCCTGTGAATTACAATGGTTATACTTCAAAATTTTTCAATTTTACAATAGTGTAGAAGCTACATACATTTAATAGATAGACATTTAATAGATATTGTGCTTCAGATTTTGAATTTTAATCTTTTCTCAGGCTAGCTACATGCAGGATGGTAACTCTCACAATGCCTAACTGTAAACTGATGTAAGTGTGCTGAGTACGTTTAAGGTATTTGAGGTTAAACTATGTTATTTGGTAATTAGATATAATAAATGCATTTTTCACTTATGGCATATTCAACTTATGATGGTTTTATCAGGACATAATCTGTAAATTAAGGAGCATCTATAATTTCATATGTCTTATCAGAAATTTTCATTGCATGGTAAAGCAAAGTACATAATGACTGTTGCCAGTAATTGAAAAGAATATGAGGAGATTCTTGCATAACATTTTGAAAACTGGCATTATGAAACCCCTTTATACTTTGCTTGCCTGGAGTTCGTAATGACTTAGACAAACAGTGACCCCTAAAGTGTATTCTACAGTGGATTAAAACAGGAATTTTGGACAAATTAGTAGCATAGATCAAAAGTTCTAACATAGGACTTTCTGTAAGCTAAGCAGAAATATTTTAATACCAAAAATGGCATATTTGGAGAACCCTCCCTAGTTTGTAGTAGAAGATCTCATAGCTTAAAACTTTTCCTCTTCTGGTTTTCTAGTCCATTTTGTTTGACTGTACTGGAAGCTTTTATAAAAATGAATTTTAACTAACCCCAAACTGCAAACTTTGTAAAAGTTTGGACCAGGGATTTAGCTCAGGGCCTGGTAAGCATGAAGTCCTGAGTTCTATTCCTGGTACAAAAAAAATCAATAAATAAAACTTAAATTAAAATAAAAATTTGATATATCCAGGTACTGAGCAATGCAAAGTTCACTATTATGTCCAGATAGCCTGCTACCTAAGAAGTTAAAGATCTATTGGCATAAAGAAGATTGTAAATGTAAGGCATTAGGCTGGCTGTTTATTTGCAGTACTAGAAATTGCACCCAGGGCCTTTGCAACATCCCCTGTCCTTTTTGAATTTTTTTGAGATACGGTCTTGGTAAATTTCCTAGACTGGGCTTAAACTCAGTCCTTCTACCTCCACCTTTCAGAGTGCTGGGATTACATAGATTTTATTTTTGAAGGACTTATTTACATTGAAAAAGTTGATACAGTTATAAATTGAAATCCATTCTGCCCACTTTCATCCTGCTCTTCCTTGTTATTGTAGCCTGGTCACCTCTGAGTGATACTGTCTGTCTAACACACTGTATAGCCTTCGTGTGTCACCTGGTGAGGGACCTCACTGCTCAGCTGTCAGTATCCAAATGTACTCAGCATCAAAACTTGCAGAACTGTTTAGCCTAAATGCAATGTCCAGACTGAAAATTCATTTACTGAATGTACTCAAGACCACAGAGAAAAAGTAGAGTGGTCCCGAGTCCTGGCCGCCCCACAATGCTTAAACATCCCATGCATATGGTTTGCCCATTACTGGGCTATGAGGGTGGAGAGCACCAGTGAGGGTGGACACTGACACTGTCCCCTGACTCTGTGGCATGGCAGGTTTGACCCTGAGCCCAAAGCTCTATAGGACTTTGTCATTTATTGAGGCAAAACTTTCAGTGCTGCGGCACATGAGATGAGTGTGTGAAAGTGACCTCAGTGGTACAAGTTGGGTCTGTTGCTCCCCGCATCCGCATTATGGAGCTCTGTCCTCTGTTGCCTTTGCATAGACACTGTGCCTGTCCACAAGCATCCCCCAAATCCCACATCCCATTGCCTAATGCTTCACTCTTGGTGCCATGAATCCATACTGATGCAAATAGATGATTGTGTGAGTGACAGAGGAAGAAGAGACAAATCTACACCGAAGTAACTACTGTTTGTACTGTGCCTTTGGATGGGAGGTGTAACTCCTGACTGCTCAAGAGTGAGTGGGGCAGGGTACTTTCTTTCCAGAAAGAGCAGCAGGGGAAAGGGATATCCTCACAGTGGAGAAACACAGTGGACGTAATCTCAGACAGATGATGAAGCAAGGCCAACATCCAGAGTGGAAGTTGAGGTAATAGAATGTTCACTTGACATAGTGACTGTGAATAGCACGTCACAACATGTGACTCCAGTCTAATCACTGAAACATGTCAGAAAAGCCCAAGAGAAGGGATGTACTCTAAAATACCTGCTGATTACTCTTTAGAACTGTCAAGCTCATCAAAAGCAAGGAAACTCTCACTGCCTGGAGAAGCCTAAGGAGGCATAATGACAAAATGTCATATGGTGTGTCGAATGGATCCTAGAACAGAAGGAAATCAAGGAGAAATAAGAAAATCTGAATTAATAATAATAATAATAATAATAACAACAACAACAACATATAAGTCAGTTTTGGTGCATTAATTGCTACAACCATGTGAGAGGTGTACTGGAACTCTGAATTATCTCTGCAGTTCTCTTGAAAATCAAAAACTGTTCTAAAACAAAATCATTAAAACAAAATTATTCCAAGAAGGAAGCTAACTATTGGTGCCAGGGATGGAAGAGAAGACTTTTTAGGTGGTAATGACCTTTAGATAAAAATAGAAGCTTTACAGGATAAAATATATGTTACATCTGAATTTGGGACCATTTTTCTTTTCAGCATTTCTAGCACTTTAAACTTAAAGAAAATCTTTTGATAAACAGAATTCCTAGCATCGTGAAAATATATTCTTTGCAACTGTCATTGGTCTTCTCTATTTTGATTTCAGGTAGAATGTATATAAAATACTGGGTTTCTATTGTGACTTTATTGACAGGCATTAACAAATATAATAAAGACAAAAGATGTCAAAACAGATCATTAGACCTCACAGTAGAAGTAAATGCAGTGACTTAATTAATGACTTTGTTAATTGTTGTTTCTTTTATTAATTAACATTCACTTTTAGCTGATGTGCACACAATATGTATTTTTTTATAACTGTAGTGAAAGAGAATATGAAATAGTGACATTTTCCCTCAACTATTCTAGATCTGAATTGGAACAAGATGACATTCTGCTAGTTTTGACAATTTTAAGATTATAGAAATATTGAGATTTCCTGTATATGGAACTTATTTATTGGTGATACAAAAATCCAGGTGAGAACTTTGTTTCTATAGCTCTGAAATTTTTTTTTATAGCTCTGAAATTTTGATGAACTGATCATATCCTCTGAATCAGACCTCAAGATTAATTCCAAAGTTATTGGATATTTCAATAAAGATATTTAATTGGCCTGTGTATTTGGTATGACAAAGTGTTTTATTTTTAAATAGAAGTTTATAATTATATTAAGCAAGTTGTAACACTCTTTAGAATGGGTATTTTTTTCTACTACTAATTAAAGCAGTGGGTTTTTGTTTTGTTTTTCTTATTTTTTAAAAGTCTTTTATGTATTTCAACTAGATACTCCTGGCAAAATCTATTCAATTTAAACTACCAGGAAGGGAAGTGATAGGATGAATTCTAGTTTAATAATACCGGGACAATTTAAGGTCCTAGTACTAAGCCATAAATAAAATACCAATTGCTTATATTTTTTTTCCCTTGGAATTCATCCAATTATTCCTACCTCTGACTCTTGTAACAAATCTGAATTAATTGGTACAAAGGCCATGTTAAATAATCTATAATAATCAAGTTAAATAATCAATAAAGGAAACATAACTTACAAATAACTTTGAGTTCCAGTAAAAAATGAAAATTAAGTGCATGAATAGTATTAATTGTGTTAAGCATATTAAATGCTAGCTTTTACTTAAGTGCTAAGAAAAGCCTGTATGCACTTCCCTTCTTTCTTTGCTAACAGGACCCCTGTTGTGTTCAGGTGTCTGTGGCGGATATAGTCTCAAGACTATGCTGGGGCTTCTGGACAGATCCTGCTTCCTGTAGGACAGGCTGCAGAACTCCCCACCACATCCCTTCCTTTCCACTTGGACACTGTTGGTGGTTCTCGTGCTCTAGTTCTGGCACTTCTGACTAGGAAGCAGCAAAAAGCCACTGTACTGCAATGTTTGCAGATCCCTGGAGAGGAAGAACCTGATTTTTTAAATCACATTTAGTAGCTGAGGCTGGCCGGATTTCTACTTCCTTAATGAAAAATAAACCTCAGTTCATTTAAAGAACTGACCAACAGGTTTTCTCTCTCCTTTCAGCCAGAAGCCTGCTCAGCGGATGCTGCTGTATGATCCTAGTGCTGTGTGTGAGACTAGGAAGGCCCTTGAAGTGGAGCGGCTCTCCAGGAAGGCAGGGCTGAGACCGTGCACAGCGCTGACCCAGTACTCTTTGCACTTAATCACTCATAAATATCTTTCTGAAGTATAGGTATACTTGGAAGATGCCTGGTAGAAACATAACATACTTATATTGAACTCTGTTCTCCAAGTAGAGGAACTGGTTGAGGCTTCAGGATATGAATTTGGAGGTTGTACATAGTTACAGTCATATTGTTGCAGGCAGTTAGTTAGAAATATTATAGGCAGTGAGGCAGGGCTGGGTCCTGGATGGAGACAGTGCAGAAGCCCAGATACCTTGCAACTGTGGGAGAGACAGACACCTCCTGCTGTGGGCCAAGCCTCAAGACAAAAGATCAAACAAATGGGCCAGAGATTTAGCTCAGTGGCTTAATAAGGGCCTGGCTGGCTAGCAGGAGGTCATGAGTTCCATCCCCTGTACCAAAAAAAAATAAAAATAAAAAAATCAAACAAAAATCAAACAAAGGCATCCATTTCCTAAGGACTGATATTCTAAATAGGTCCCTATCACCCTGAGGAAGTCAGGGGCCACCATACCAACTCCCTAGGAAAGAGTCACTGCTCCCTAAAAATGCCCGCTTTTTTTTTAAAATTTTATTTAGAAAGAAAAAAAAACCCAACCAAACAAAACAGAAAAAAG
>PVJX010042673.1:0-14044 GCA_004027295.1 Dolichotis patagonum | reverse complement strand
TGCTGTAATATTACATATGTAATATGTAAATGCTGTCTGATCTTCTGCTCCTACTGTTGCAGTTCAAGGCTGCTCAGTCCCAGTTCTTACTCCTTTCCTGAGGTGGAGTGCTAACTTCCCATTGGTTGCTTTACAAGTTCCACCAACACTGTCATTTGCTTCTGCTGTAGGTCTGTAACCTTGTTGGGTGAGAAGGGGGTAGGGGTATGTTGTGGCATGTCTGTGTCGTCATCTTCCCCGCCCCCAGGATGGGGACAGCCTGGGGCTGCACAGTCTGGAGGTGCAAGGCTGTTTAATTCCACATGCCTCTCTAACCACGGGTCATAGGGGAGGGGTTAGCTGTTCCATTTACTATATATTAATAACCCTGTAGTCTTTAATCTTGTTCCTGGAGATTCTAGTTAGTGTTCTGATATATGAAAGGAATGGGATGGAAAGAAGAAAAGGAAAAGGAAAGAAAAATAAGGAAAGAAACAAAAAACAAAGGAAAACTGACCAATCATCAAGGATGGAACAGGTCGTGTCCACAGAATCTACTGCTGGACCCTACTGTCTTCTGTTTGGAGGAAAGCAGAAGAGGCAGGGGAGCTTATATCCCAAGTCTATTGTGTGTGGCTTGATTTACCTACATTATTTTATTTATTCATTTGTAATTTTTATTTTAAAGAGGATAAAACCAAGCAAAATAAAACAATAAAGCCAATCAAAACAAAAGTCTAAGTGACACAGGACTTCAAAACAAGGTAATAGGAAATCAACAATGGTTACCATAATGCCCCTTGTTGTCTTCAAAATAGCTGCCCATACCTAAAATCAAGCAAGACAGAAACAGTATAGAACCAATGAAAACAAAACAATAAATGCAATACAGGACTTCAAACCAAGATAATAGTAAATCCAAAATGGCTACCATAATATACCTTGTTAGCTTTGAAATAGCTGCCCATGCCATCAGATACAATAAAATCAAACAAGACAAAACAGAATAAAGCTCAACCAAACAAAACAGTGAAAGTGATATATGACTTCAAAACAATACAATAGGGAATTCACAATGGCCACCACCTTCAGCAAGAGATCTCCCATAGATGCTATGTTGCCTTTTGTTATCCTCTGAATAGATGATAAGACTACCTACTTTAGGCTTGCAAAGTCAGTGAAACACTAAACATTTCAAGCATTAAGTTGTATTTTACCTCAATAGTTATCTTCACAGCCTATGTTTCTCCAGATTAGCTGGTCGCTTACAGGGGATGGGCGTGTAGACCTTGGCTCTTCTTGTCTCCTTGCCCACACACAGCAAGGGGCTGGGGTCTGGTTCTCCTCTTAGCAGCCTGCACGTGGTGCTGACTCACAGGGAGGGCTTGGCTTCTTGTTCTCCTCCCCTGCAGTCCATGAATGGCGCTGCCTCATGGGAAAGAGCTGGCATCTGGCTCTCCCCCAATAGCCTGCGTGTGGTGTCGACTCATAGGGAGGTAAAGCACCTTATTTTAGTATTTTTTTCCTCTTCTTTTAAGATTCCAAGTATGGTGGGCAGTTGTAGGCTGGCTGGCATTTTAGTAAGTCCTTTATCTGTGTTTGGTTTTATCTAGTAGTCTCTTATGTCAGATTGATTTTAGTTTCAGGGTGTATGTCCCTTCTCTTTCTTCCAATTACCTGTGTTTTAGTTGAATTTCTTTGAGTAGCTAAGAATTAGGCTCCCCCTCTATTCAGCCCTGTTGATCCCAAGACATTATGATTTATTTTAGATTATGAGTTCTGATAGAAAAATACAGTATGTAAACTTTGAAATTTTGTAAAAAAGTTATTACAGTAAAAGACACATTATTCTCTCACTTTGAACACACCTGTCCCAGCATTCTTGCTACTTTCTGAGCCAGTTCTGCAAAAAGGCCTCTTTCATGAGTGTTTTTAGTTGTGTGGTACTGGCTGCTTCAGTGTCCTAAAACAATTCAAAATGCTATTGTTATTATTATGATTGTTATTTTGGTCTTTTTGAGACAGGATTCCACTAAGCAGTTGACCACATGGTGATTTTCCTGTTTCAGTCTTCTCAGTGCTGGGATTACAGGCATGAGCCACTACACCTGGCTCAAAATGTTTACAGCAATTGCTGCCAAAAACATTACCATATGTTTTCACCCACCTTCTTCACAGTGTGACATCTGGTTCTTCCCCCACAGCAAAATAACCATGAAAGATAGATGTTTTGACTAGATTAAGGTCATTGAGGCAGCCATGAAAAGATGTGAAAGAGGGCTTCAAGAAAGTGGCAAGAACAGGAGTAAGTGTGTGGGGGTGTGTCTTTTGAGAGGGGTCAATGACAATGTGTCTTATACTGTAATACACTCTACGACTTAACCATTCACCGTGTATTACACCCATACCTGCTATAATTTTCAGTATCCTAAATGAAAATCTGGTTCAGGTTAGAGTTCCTCTTCAGCAGATCTAAGGCTCCAGTTTTCGTTACTTTCTTGTTGAAAGTCACTCAGTAGCTCTTCCCAGTGTTTCAGCTTTCCTACTCCTTACTGCTTCACCTCCAAACATCACAGACTCTGCTGTTCACTGCCAAATGCCTGATATGTTTTGAAATTTTGTTGTACTCCTCTTTGTCTCCTCCTTCTCCTTCCCTTTCTCCTTCTCTTTGTTCCTCTTCTTCCTCTTCCTCCTCCTCTTTCTTCTCCTCCTCCTTCTTCCTCCTCTTTCTTCTCTTCTTTTTATCCTTGAATAAAATGGATTTGGGGAAAAAAAGGAGACAAATGATGCCAAACATCTGATTCCTCTCTTTGGGCTTCCTTCTTCAGAGCTACAGTGCCGCAAACCTTCGATACTCTTTGAGCCGAAAACTGAAAGCTTTTTATGTTTTTCCTGGTTTTATTCAGTAAAATGTTTAATTAGAAAGCAGCTAATCACTATTGTTAGATGCAGAATGTATACTTAAGAACATGATATGTATGTATTTATATACACCCAGTAATTAATAGAAATGTAGGCAGTATGACAAGCTTATAAATTTCAGTCAACCATTTGGAAGATTTCAGGTACCTATAAGACAGGATGTGTTTCTTGGGAATCTGAGGATTAAACCAGCTTCCCAAAACTTTTCACATCTTCACATTTTATATCATTATAATTTGCCAAATAGTACTGATGGAATTCTCTTGGGACCATCTATCTTGACATTATATATAAGCACTGTCCCTGTGTGGAAAACTAATGACTGCCTCTGTCTTACAGTTTTGATGTATACGTATTTGCTTTTCTCTAAATAGTTAAATATATTATCTGTGTCTTCTTTTAGTAATAGCATGAGAACTGTATTCAGACTATATGCACTGCCTCTTTCCTCCTTAGTTTTCTTTTCAACAGTCTTTTTTGACTGCCCATATACCTGTAGTATTACAGACCACAGGATGCCACTGTGTCCAGCATGAAAATTGTGTTTTAACTCAATTCAAAAGGTATTTCTGAGAATCTGTTGAAACAAGTCATATCTAGGATCAAAGAGAATTGAAACACGTTCTGATCTACAGAAACATGAGGCCCAGTAGGAGAATGAGGCAACTGTGTGACTGAACTGTAAGATGGGATGTGGTAGCCATCAGAAAGCCACTAACGAAGTTGTGGAGGGGAAGGTAGTGTCTTTTTTGACCAGCTCAAGCAAGGTTTTATGAAAGAGATGACATTAGAGCTGGATCAAATGGGAAACATGTGATGGAGACAGAATAAATATGTGAGTTGAATTGTCCCCTCTGATTGAGTAAGCATAAATATGTTAGCTTCATATTGTAAAGAATTTTAACATCATAATTTAGGACAGCAATGTGGTATCAAGTGTCATATGTGAAAGTTACTAGACATGTCATATGTTTTAAGAACATTAAGCTTATAGATTTACTATATTTGAATTCTCAGAGGATGCAGTATTTGGACAGTCTTTCTGTCTCCTGTATTTTCTATCCTTAGGTGGACTCATGATAACTACTTACTTTCCTTGGGGAAAGTGTATTTAACTTAAATAATTATTTCACATATCCAGTAATTTATTTGACAGGCATATAGTCAGATTCTAGGTGTCATTGATCCCCTTAAGTTGTGTCTGTAGGCAGATCTTGGTAAAGCCTTCTTAGAAGAGGAGATTTTTCATCCATGTGTTAGAGGACAGAGAGGGTGAGTTCAGGGGAAAGGGTACACATGATATAACTCAAAGCATATGAAGTCATGATGCAGGTAGGCAACAGAGGCCAGCAGTGACCAAGATTCAGTGTTGGATATGAAGTCAAAAGGAAGAGAGACTGGAGAAGCAGGGCCTGACTATACAAAGTGTTTTGGGCCATATAGGGAGCTGGATGGAGGCTTCATAATGAACACATTGGATGGTTATTGAGTTATTTTAAATAGGAGAAAGAATCAAGTTAATGTTTTAGACTGGAGGAAAGTGGGAGAAAATGGGGTAGTAGGTAGTTTCCATGGACCCAGTGAGACCTAAATAATGGAATAGGATTACATATTATCAGCAAGAGAAAAGTGGCTAACTATATGCTAGGTGATGTTAGAGCCTCATTTTATTATCTCCTAACAGCATTGGCCTGTGGCCAGTCAGGAGAAGAAAGTGTTTTCTTTTGAGAAGGGAACACTGAAGAGGCTGCTGAAGGAAGGGAGCAGGGGGACACCCAGGTATGATGATTCTGTTTTCTTTTGACAGATATGTATCTGTATCTGTATGTGAGTGATAGAGAGCTTACACATTCTGTGCTTAGATCCATGATTGTAGTTTAATATTTGCTTTAATACAATAAATAAATTTCCTGCTGCCAGCATGTGATATATACATATTTTTTAGTTGGGTGAAGTCTAGATCTTAATTTAAAATTAGGCAGGAGAGATGGTCTCACTGACCCTTCCTTACCCATTAGAAATAACAGCACTGACTTATATGCTATTCATCGTGTACCCTTGGCAGTACATTCAACATTGAGTACTTTGGGAGAAAACAGAAAGACTAGAGGATGCTAGAATGTTAATATGTAACTTTTATCATTGTCTGTCTGACTCCATCTTGTGAGGTAATGAGGAGAGAGAGTGTGGATGGTCTTTTAGGTCTACTTGGTCGAGTCATTTTCTTTACTACCTCTGAAATGCTGATGTGCCTTTACACAGAACCAGTATTGACCTGGGAGGAAGACTAGTACCACAGGGTTGGATGGCTAGCTGAATAAGAAACCCCATTTTCTCTTTCCAGTGAAACAGCTTAAACCTTTGGAATGGGATAGAAGTTCTTAAAGACAGGATTGGTAATGGGGCTTTACTTACAGCATGTTTATATGACACATTTAATGAGTTGAGGAAAATAAGCTTTTTGTGTGTGATCCTAGCAAGCCAAAATGATTATGATCAACTTTTAATTTTAAAATTGAAACTTGTATGGAGACAAAGTTTTTGGGATATGAGTGAGTTTTTATAGCAGATTTCTATTACCAATTATTTGTATTCAGTGATCTTTAGAAAACTATTTCCTAAACATTTTTTTGATTAGTGTTTTAATATGGAACAGACAGTAACAAATTCCCATTTCAACATCACTTATCTCTTGCCAATCTCTTTTTTCCTTTTAGTTATTATCGGATGCATCCCAGCCTCTTGAAAGTCAGAATTTTTCTCCTGTGGTGAGAGATGTAAGTTATAAGAATTCCTTTCCATGAGTATACTTTTTCCCACTACCATGTTTGCTTTCCTCACCCCTTTACCATCCTCTGTCTATGTTTCTTTCTCTATTTCCTTTCACTCTGCTGGTTCTCTCTCAGTAATAAGCCCATTTTTGTAGGATTAGACTGGTGGGTACTAAAGAAATGTCTTGTGTTATCTACTTTAGGCAGTGATTACATCCAATGGTTTATTGACTGATAAATATAAATATATCCAGAAACTCCGAGAAAGCAGGTAAGTACTGTTCAAATCTTATTGTTTTAAGGCATTTATTCTACTATTGGATTTGGTGAATATTTTTAAAAGCTTCAGAGGATTTTTTTTTGTATTGTTCATTTAACTTGTAAATTTTGTTAATGTCATGTCTCTAAAGGTAGAAAGTCCAAACAAAGTGGACAACTGAAACCAGTGTGAGTTATTTTTCCTTAGGGAGTAATATAGCGTTATTTAGCTATATAATACTTTGTCCACATTTATGTGTGAACAAGAAAAAGTCAAGAAAGAGATTCTATTTGTGTAACCTTTTGTTCCATCTCCAGCATTTCACATATTGTGATTCCTATCATATTCTCAAGGGAAATTGAGCACACTATCTCTTTCTATGATGCTTTTAGTTTGAGTTCTAGTTAAGGGTTTGAACTTTTTTTGTTTAGTATGATGAATAGGAAATGAATCTTGAGTAGAGATGAAGGGAAATCGTGAAAAAAGTAAATGGTGAGAAGTAGTTTTCTCTAGGGATTCTGATTAGGATGAAGGTGCCTCAAAATAGTGTGATACATATCCCCAAGAGAATACTTCTCTTAGAAAGGTTCTTAGCTAAGGATTTTCTTCCTTTAAGTGATTTTACTGCTTTGAACTTGAAAACATTAATTTTTTGAGGGATATTCTGATTTCCTCCAGTTCATTGTACTTGATTTGTATTTTTTTTTTTTGCCTGATGGTGTGATTCTTTTACACCATACTGATTTTTAAAAGTTAAACTTTTGATCTCATTTCATCACCCTATTTTAGTACATCTTTGAAGTAAATAATGTTTGCATTCATGTTAGGGAGTGAACATATCTTGTATATATATCATGTTTTGAACATATCTTGGTTCCTTTTAATTTCCTTCCATCCCCCACCACCTCTCTCTCTCTGTCCATAGATCTCCCTTTTTCAATATTTTTATTAATTATTATTATTCATGTCTGCAGCCTATGAAGATTGCATTCATTGACAGTAGTCGATACATGTACATGACACATTTTTCATGCCCATCCCCCAGACTCTTGGTCCCCTCCACACTTGCAAGAGATCTATCTTCCTGTTCACTTTTATCAATCTTTTATTTCACTCTTTATTTGTATTTTTGGTTTCTCAAATAAGACAAACTATATGGTACTTAATCTTGTGTGACTAATTTATCTCATTTAACACAAATGTTTTCAATGAGTTTCCATTTTTCTACAAATGTCTCAAATTTATGTTTCTTTATAGCTAATAGTATTCCATTATGTGTGGATTCCACATTTTACTTACCTATTTATCTCTTGATGGACATACAGGTTGTTTCAAGATTTAGTTATTATGAGTTGTGCTGATATAAACACTAATGTACAAGTATCTCTGTAACATGATATCCTAAACTCTTTGGGGAAAATACTGAGAAGAGAAATAGCTGGGTCAAATAGAATTTCTAATTCTAGTTCTTAGAGAAATCTCTATACTAATTGCCATACTGATGGTATTAGTTTATATTCACACCAACAATGTATAAGGGTTCCTTTTTCATTGCAGCTATGCCAGCATTTATTATTATTATTATTATTATTATTATTATTATTATTATGGTACCAGGGATTGAACTCACGACCTTGTGCTTGCCAGGCAGGCGCTTATGCCACTGAGTTAAATCTCCAGCCTCTATTTTTTATTATTTGATTCTTGATAGTTTTCTTTCTTTCTGGCATAAGACAAAATCTTAGCTTTGTTTTAATTTGCATTTTTCTAATGGCAAGAGACATTGAATATTTTTTTCATATGTTTATTGGCCATTTGTACTTCTTCTGAGAAGTGTCTATTCGTTTCAGTTGTCCATTTTTTGACGGGGTCTTATTTAGAGGGTCTATTTTGGAAGATTCTTTATATATTCTAGGTATTATTAGCCCTTTGAAGAATAGCTGGCAAAATTTTTTCCCATTCTGTAGGTTGTTTCTTCACTCTATTGATTGTTTCCTATTCTATGCAGAAGTTTCTTAGTTTGATTTTGTCCCATTTGTTGATTCTTACTATTATTCCTTTTACAATTGGTGTTCTTTCCAGCAAGTCTTTACCTACACCAATGACTCAAAGTTTTACCTTTTTAATCTTCCTGCAGGTTAAGTGTTTCTGTTTTAATACTTAGATCTTCAATCCATGTTGATTTTAGTTCAGTGCGTAGTGAGAGACATGGGTCTAGCTTTAATCTGTTATGTATTTTTCTGTCATCATTTGCTAAAAAACTATTTAGACTTGTATTTCTACCTGCTTCATTGGTCTGTAAAACATTTAACAAAACAGCTCACACACTGAATTCTCAGACCTGTTTGTACATTCTCTATTTATATATCAATGTAATGTTTTAATTATGTAAACTATAAAAAGTATGATTAGAAACAAAATAAAGTAACCAAATAATAATGGTACTTTCAGAAGTGAAATTGGAGGGATAATTGTTCAAGGAGAGCTTTTCTTATCAATAATGTATATGTTTGGGGGATAAGGAGAGGAAAGAACACTTTGTATTTATATTTATTGATTCATTTATTAATCAAAAGTTTCATAGATTAAAGTTTGAGGTACATCCTAGCTTAAAGATTCCTACTACAGAACTGGCTGCTTACATGTCTGACACCAGACTACTTTCCTGGGTTTACAAAGATACCCAGAAATTTGACTGGAAATACATTTAAAGAGTAACTTTCATATTCAAACCAAAATGTATTGGGCATCAGTAAATTTATAAATGTGGATAAGACTTGTCAGTGACTTGGAGGTCATGGTTAGTGGTCATCTTTCCAGAAAGTACGGGTTCTAATGACAAATTTCAAAAATTAAAATATTTCCTACTATTAGTCTTAGGTTTTTAAATCAAATCCTTTGTGTGATTTCAAATTTATGGTTTTGACTGTCTTCACATGACTCTCAGAATGTATGGCAAAACAGTTTCTAACTTGGATAGTAATTATCTCCCCCTCAGATTGTTGTCTCATTGGATTGTTGTAAGGACTAAATAGGTGTCTGCTGTAAGACCTCTAGTCTGATTTTGAATCACGTCCCCTGGAAGGATGACATGTGAGACTCAGTTGCTCAATTATGAATAAGCAGAGAAATGGTCCAGTATCTGCACTTCACTAGTAGTACTGAGGATTTATGGACGTCTATATGGTAGGACATATCAGAGATGTCAGATCTGTAGCTCTTTATTGTATGAAATCCATAATGATGAGGAGAAATATTATAATAAAATATTGGATATTATTATAGGGAACTCCTGTTTAGGTTCTTATTGTAAGTAATATGGGGAGCAGTTGTTGCTTTGTAAGCTGGGTTTGGAATTGATTTCAGATCAGCAAGATTCTGGTTTTTTGCCTTTTTAATAGCAGGAATCAAATTATTCTGCTATTTAAAACACATAAAAATGTGTGTGTGTGTGTGTGTGTGTGTGTGTGTGTGTGTGTGCATGCGCACATGCGTGCTGTTTGTAGTATTTTTCATTTTTTTCATTTTTTTATAGAAATCTTAATTTTTCTCTATTTTTTCTTTTTTAAAACAGAGAACACATTCAGTTACTTTCAAGGAACATGAAGAAGAAGGTCTTAGTTCTTGGATCTGGCTACGTATCTGGGCCTGTATTAGAATACTTGTCACGAGATTGCAATATAGAAATAACATTAGGTAAATAAGCCTTAATCTTTGAAGAGGAAAAACTGATTTCATAACATGTGGACCTTGTCAATTTTAGATAACTTCGTTTCTAAAACTGAAAAAAATTATTTTTTGAAGATGTTAAATTGTCTATTGCTCTTTGTCCAATGGCAGGAAATCTAATACTTGGATGTTTTTATTCTTGAAATAGGCTCTGACATGATAAGTCAAATTAAGCAGTTGGGCAGTAAATATAATATTAATCCTGTTAGCATGAACATTGCTAAACAAGAAGAAAAGTTGAACTCCTTGGTGGCAGCACAGGATCTTGTCATCAGGTACCTGACAAAAAATGAGTACCACGTATTTCTTGTTATTCCTCTTTCCTTATTTTCCTTTTCTCTTTCTTCTCCCCTGTACTACTCCTTCTTTCCCCTCTCTCTTCCTTCTTCTCCTTCTCAATCCCTTCTCTCCTCTCCTCTTTCCTCTCCTTTCCTCATGTAATTTTCATTCAAAATATGCATCCATAACAGGCACAAAACATAACTGTGTAGCTCCATGAATTTTTGCAAAGAGAACACATTCTGTAATCATCATTCACCTCTGGAAACAGGGTGTCACTAGTATATCAGAAGCCCTCTTGATGCCTTGTTCTATTCTTTAGCTTTATCCACAAGGGTAAATGTTACACTGGCTTCTAACTTACAGATTAATAATTGCCAGTTGTGAAAGTTTCTATAATTAGAATTTTTAAGTGCATCTTCATTTATGACTGTCTTCATTCAGTACTGTACAAGTTGTTATTGCTTATAATTTTAGCTTATCTCATTGCTGTATATTATTTTATTATATGAATGTATCATTATTATTCATTAGATTGTTGATTGATATTGAGGTTGTTTCTGGATTTTGGCTCTTAAGAATTATGCTAATCACATTTTAGTATTTCAATTTCATGACTATATATGTGCCTTCTGATGGTTTCAAACCTTGAAGTAGAATGTCTAGAATATATAAAGAATCCCCCAAAATAGAACCCCTAGTCAAAAAAAGGGCCACTGAAAAATAGACACTTCTCAGAAAAAGTACAAATGGCCAATAAACATATGAAAAAAATTCAATGTCTTTGTCCATTACAGAAATGCAAATTAAAACAATGATAAGATTTTCTCTTATGCCAGAAAGGATGATAATCATCAATAAATCAAAGAATAAAAAACGCTGGCATGACAAGATGCAGCAGTGGAGGGAAGCAGTGGATGTGAAGGGTTACACTAGCTGGCAGTGAGTGCTGAGGGCTCAATACTCTGGCAGTTGGCTGGGAACCATCTAGGAGAGGAACTGACTGAGCTCAGAACTCAGAGCAGCTGAGTCTCTATCTAGTGGCTCCCAGCTGGGCTCAGGTCTCCACAAGGTGCATGGGTGCCTGCAGATTGAATGAGTCTGAACGTGCAGGCTTGCTGAAATTGTTCACTACCCCACCAAAAAACTGCTGGCGGCTTGCTAGGTGCCATGAATTAGGACTCTGTCTCTACACTTCGTCTACCAGTGACAGCAGAGGCAAACCTGGAAGACCTTTTTCTTTTTTATACTTTCTTTCTCTTTGTTTTGTCATTATTGTGGTTTTGTTTTTGTTTCTTTCCTTCATTGTTTGATCTTGTTTTTATATGAGTGCAAACATGGTTTCTATTCTAGCCTCTTCGTGGTTGTGATTCTGTTCTTCATTTTATCTCTTTTTTTTCTCTTTCCCTCTGGTCTTCTGTACCAGTTTCCCAAACTTAACATGACTCCCACCTTTGTCCTCTAAACTTATTTCTAATCTCTTCCTCTTCTTCCACTTGTCTATTTTCTCCTTAATCCATTTTAAATTTTAACCCCTGCGGGCAAAATTGACACATTAAGGACTGGTACACTGCATATAATTTTCTGTTTTGTTTTAGATTTTGTTATATAACCACGAAATTAGTTCATATGATTAAAAGTGGCAAATTAATGGTTAGCTCAGTTTGTCATTTTTTAAGCTGTGTTTGACGCCATTGGTACCACTATAACAAATGTGACATAATTGCTCTAAACAGCTATTCTTCCTGATATGCCATGACTGAGATTGACTGAAGGTCACAGAAAATACTGTGGCACAGTGCCAAAGAACAGGCACTAGGTCAAATAAGCAGCATCTTCTCATCTCCAACAAATTGAAGAGGTAGACTCTTCCAACAAACTCAAAACCCCAAACCCAGCTACACCTGGAAGATAACTTGTAGAAGTAGACATTACTTATGGGTTCTAAATACTAGCAATAGAGCAACCTACCATAGGCAATTTACATGCAGAACCCCAGGAATTAAACTTAAAAAAATGAGATGACACTTAAACAAGGTGTATCCCCAGACATCCAGGTCAGCAAAGGCAAACCCAGGGGGCAATTCAATAGCTTCACAGCTGGCCTCTCTGAAGTGGTGACAACAAGCAATAAAATGAGGCTGAAAACAAAAT
This sequence comes from Dolichotis patagonum, assembly GCA_004027295.1. Lineage (NCBI taxonomy): Eukaryota > Metazoa > Chordata > Mammalia > Rodentia > Caviidae > Dolichotis > Dolichotis patagonum. Next base: position 1,951 of record PVJX010042673.1, on the reverse strand, counting down.
CAAATCAGAAATTTCTCAAATAGCTGCAGAGATGGTGTCCACTATAAAGACTGTGCTTAGCAACTCTAGAGCAGATACAGACAAAACAAAACAAAAACCAGATGAGTTTAAGAAAATTGTGGAAGCCATGAATTCTCAGCATAGGAAAGAAATTGAATCCATAAAACAGATTGTTGTAGTCAGGGGTTGTACAGAGAAAAATTAGAATAAGTGCATGAAGTTTATAATACTATTTTTATGATGGTCACCCAGAGTTAACACAAGAAAATGCAGGAAATCTATTCACAACACCAAAGACATAGGATATTTAGTCAAGGACCTAAATCCCACAGCAATGTCCCACATGAGTCCAGATGAGAACCCGGAGCCCATGACATTGCCTCCCATGAGTCCAACTGGAGATCCACAGCCCACAAGGAGGACTCACGCCAGTCTCTTTTATGGACCCATGCCGGGAAGGCCCAAAGGTCAGCGGTGGAAACTACGAAGTCTATGCCAGCAGGGTGAAGGAGCTGTACTGATAGGTTGAGGGTTCTATGCTGGAGCCGAGAAGTCACACTCACAACAAACACCAGGGCTGTCCTGAAAAGCACCACAGCCATCCTCAGTGACACGGAGGCCCTGAGCTCCTCCTCGGACAAGCACAGTCCAGTACATGCCAGGAAGCCAGTGTGACGAGTTCATCCTGGAGACCAAGCGGCACATGTCTTCCCCTCCAGAGCCAGGAAGCAATACTTGATGTAAGGACCAGAGCTTCTCCAGGAGAACCTAATGGCTCAAACAGCAACTCGTAGGAGACCTCACAATGCCTCAACGCACTAATGCCTCAACGCCCTTCCTTCTCCTCCACATCTCCATTTTATGCTGGCAACTTTCCTCAGGTGAAAACATCTCCGCTCAGTCCATGCTGATGTAATCTAGCTGGTGTTAGGTTGACCACCAGTTTTTAATCCATAACACAGATTAAAGCAGATATCCAGGAGAATAAAAATTCCATTGCAAATATTCACAGACAAGATTGTAGTTAGTGATCATGAAAAGAAAGACTTCTTAAAAATAGCAAGGGATCATAGGAAATCAATCTGTCTGCTGCTAGATAAGGCAAAGAAGAATAACTTAATATTGATTGGAGTCAATGAAAAAGCTGGAGACAGGACAAATGAAGTAAAAAATGCTTTTCACATACATCATTGCAAAAAACTTCCCTTATAGAAAAAGAATTTGACATACAGATAAGTGAGGCATATAGAATCCAATTAGCCATGATCAGAAAATGAAAAATAAAAATCTATAGCCAGACATATCTTAGTTAAGATTCCAGAAATTCAACACAAGTATAGAATCTTAAAAGTTGTTAGGAAAACAAACAAACAAACACACAAAAACACCTGTTGGGAAAAAGAGACAAATCACCTCTAAAGGAGAGCCCATCAGAATCACAGCTGACTTCTCAGCACAAACCCTCAGGCCAAGGTGAGATTTTAGGGAAGTATATCAAGTTCTTAAGGACAACAGTCTTCTATCCAGATTGATGTACCCTGAAAATCTTTTTAAACTGATGGAGAAATAAGATATTTCTATAACAACATCTGAGGAAATTTATGATCACAAAACCAGCACTCAAAAATGTTTTGAAGGACATTCTGGAAAGAGATAACAAGAACTAAATCACCACAAACTCCAACAGAAGAAATTCATCAGGCAAGGTAAACAAACAGAAGGAGGAGGAACACAAGAGGGAAAGCCAACAATAGGAAATTAACATGACAACAATAAGCCAGTACATATCAGTTATAACCATTAATGTTAATGGTCTCAATTCACCAATCAAAGGACAGAGACTGGCAGGATGGATTAAGAAACAAGATCAAACAATATGCTGTATACAAAATACACGTTTAACTAAAAAAAATTCATAGACTGAAAGCCAAAGGATGGAAAACAATACTTC
>PVJX010042672.1:0-14035 GCA_004027295.1 Dolichotis patagonum | reverse complement strand
TCTCATCCCCCACCTCTCCCAGCCAGGTGGAGGCTTGGCCAGCACCCGAGCCTGGGCACTGGCCATCTGCATGGAGAGTGCCAGGTTCCCAGGAGCTGTGTGGCAGGTGACCTGCAGGGATGGGGGCAGTCCCTGAGCTGTGCCACTTGCTCCCCTTGGGATCCCATTGTTTCTCACGAAGGTGTCCTGAGCTAGAACACCACACCCAGCAGGTGGACCCACAGAAGGCCTGCAGGCCACCTGGGCTACTGTGGCATAGGACACTGGCCGAGAGCACCGTTCTCCCTTGCCCAGAGGGGCTGCAGGAGGAAGGCCTGGCTGGGGGTGTGGATGTCCACTGGTGGGCAGTCACAGCTCCAGCCCCAGCCCCAGCTAGAGTCCAGGCATAACAGGTGCTGCAGCTGCTGGGGTCCAGGGCCAGCTGTCAGGATCAGGGTTTAGGGTGGGAGTGGCCCCAGCTCAAGGGGCAAAGGGAGTGTTCAGTTTCAGGTTTGGTTAGGGTTAGGGAGGGGAGAATTCTACTGTGACTCACCAGGGCTACGGTTAGGGTCAGGGGTAAGATTCGGTTAGGGTAGGGTCACTATAGGCTAAGGCAAGGTTAGGGTTAGGGTTAGGGCTAGGCCTAGGGCAGGGTTAGGGTAGAGTTAGGTTAGGGTAGGTTTAGGTTAGGGTTAGTGTTGGTGATAAGGTTTCTGTTAGTGTGAGGGTGTGACAAGGTAGAGTTAGGGTTAGGTTAGGATTAGCGTTAGTGATAGGGTTAGGGTTTGTCCGAGTGATCGTTAGGCCTAGGGCTTTGGTTGGGTTAAGGTTAGAGTTAGGACTAGGTTTAGGGTTAAGGTAGGGTCAGGACAGAGCTAGGCTTAGGTTTGATATTGGGTTAGTGTGGATTTAGATTAGGCTTAGATTGGTGTCAGGTTTGAGCTGACCCCAGAGGCCTCCTGCTTCCCTGTCTGTGTTCTTTGCTGTCTCACAGAGGGGGCTAGTTGCTCCTCTGCCCTCTGTGCCTGACCTGCCTGCCTGCTTCTCAGAGTGGAGAATCGCAGTCCTCTGTTTCCTCAGGCCAGCGTGGGTGCCTAGAGCCCCTGGACCCCTCCTCTGCAGAGCTCAGGGTCACCCTCCCGCCCCTCTGCAGGCCCCCACCCACTGCGTGCTCTGGGTAGCTCCCTGAGGGTCGAGCCATCAACCCTGCACCACGCACCTCTGTCCCCTCCTGGAGATGCAGGGATGTTCTCCCCAGGGTGGGGCATCGGCAGCCCTGCCTGTGTTCAGTTTCTCCCAAGGGTCTGCTTCTCGTCTGAAGGAGAGTCAGTGGCTCCCCAAAGCCTGCACCTCCTCGCCCTGCACCTGTCTGCTGACTTGCACTGCTCCTCTGGGTGTGCCCTGAGCGGGGCTCTGTGGCCATTTTGTTGTTGTTTGTTTGAGAAAGGGCCTCAGTACATAGCCCAGGCTGGTCTGGAACTTGTGGTATCCTCGCGCCTCAGCTTCCCAAGCCCTGGGATGACAGGCATGGATGCCCACCTGGCCACATATGGCTCTTGTGCATTATCTGGGACCGTGCCAGCCATGGGGCCTCTGCCCAGTGGTCAGGTCGCTTGTGTTCTGCTCTGGGACCTGGCCCGTGGTCACAGCCTGGTGATCAGCTCACAGTCCATCAGTCCAACACTGGCTTTGCTGTCACTACAGCTTCAGGTTGGGGAACCGAGGCAGGAGCAGAGTGTGTGGATCCGGCCGTTTATTTTCAGCTGCCCTAGCCCAGGCTCTCACCCCAGCTCTCCTGCCTCAGCTACCTGGGGACAAATGTGAAATGGGCTCCGCGGCTCCGGGGTGGACATGCCCAGCAGTGGGCCGGCTGCCGTGGTGGGCAGGGCTCGCACCCGGCCCGGGGCAGGCTCTTAGCAGAAACAGAGAATTTTTACCTTTTTGCCAACAATTCTGTGGGCAACATTTGTTTTCTATTTTCTTTCTTTTCTTTTTTTCCCTCCTCATTAAATCACTTTTATAAACTCCTCAAAAGTTTCAGTTTATTCAGTGACAATTAGTTTATGGCATTTCTGAAGTGGATTTAGATTTGAGTGATAAAATTACAAGCCAAAATTGCAACCATAATGGAAAATCCTGGTTCATGTTTGGCCTTCGAGACCACAACTGAAAGAGGACAGCAGTGCCAGCAAGCGGGAGGAAGTGACCATCGCCTGGCCGGCTCAGCCCAGGAGCACCCAGCGCCGCGGAGTCCTCGGCCCCAGTGCCCGGGACACACAGATGGGGGCGCCCGGCAGGTGCAGGGGCCCGGCCTCTGCGGGCTGAGTGCTCCTCCAGAGCCTCTCGGCCCCTGACTCAGGCCCGGCCCTGCATTCCAGGCCGGCTGATTGCATCTCGGTTCCTTGAGTTTAATGGAGACCTTCCTGAGCCGTTTCCTGATAGCAGCTGGAGCCTTTTGAACAGGCTGCGGCGGGCCCTGGAACAATCCGGAGGCGCGATGGCTGATCCAGGGCCAGGGCGGACTTTGAACCTAAGCAGGAAGTGCAGCGTGAGGCCAGCTCGGCCCCTCCACGTCTTCTTCCTTTGTAAGCTTTAGACCCAACAATGCCCGCAGGTCTTGGTGGGGTGCTGGGACAGGAGCTGTCCTCTACCCAGCATCTGTCCACTCCATCTCTCCCTGGGGTGCAGCTGTGGCCTGCAAGGGCTGAGTGTCCCCCTCCCAGGGCCCATGTTCCAGCCAAGAGACAGTCTGGGGAAACTGAGGTGCGACCCAGGGAAGGAAGAGCAGCAGGTGATGGGCAGGCTCACGGGCAGCAGGGATGGCCTCTCTGCGGAGAAGGTGTCAACAGAGCTGAGATGGGAGAAGGAGCCGCCCATGGGAAGAGCAGTGTGGGCACCCTCAGCAGAGGGACCAGTACGCACCAAGGCCCCAGAGTACTGGAGGCACCTCCCTGAGGTCCTGTGTGGCAGAGGCTGGCAAGGTCCCAGCATGCAGCCCTCACTGGCCTGTCCCTCCAGTCCCTCCTGCGCTGTCTGCTCAGCCCTCCCTCCACATCCCCTCCCGGGGCACAGGCCTGCAGCTTGACATCCATCCTCTCTTCAAGATTCCCCTCCCCTCCCCGGGAGACCCCACTCTGTGCCTTCGGCAGAAGTGGCCTTCTGGCCTGAGGACCCTTATCCCGCTGAGGACTGGCCTCTGTTCGTGGGCCCACACAGAGGGACCCTCATGGCTGTCACCCCTCCCCAGACAGGGTGGCGCACTCTGTCCTTCTGTCCTGCCAAGGCGGCACCTGTCAGACACCCCACAAGCCCAGTGTGGGAGCCGCTGCACAGACTGCTCAGGTATGAAGCTCACTGTGCACATCCAAGCTGCACAACCCAAGGAAGGAGCCCCGCACCCACCCAGGTTTCAGTGTGTGCCACCAAAGGCACGTGCAAATGCAAATGCGACCCCCAAGTCTCTCTTCTCCAGACAGGTGCTAGATACAGATGACTAGATAGGGTGGATAGGTGGATAGATGGATGGATAGATGAGTAGATGAATGGATGGATAGGCAGAGGGATGAATGAATGATTGGGGGATGGATGGGTGGGCAGATGGATAGATGGATGAGTGGATGGATGGATAGACGGATGGATAGAAGGGTGGAAGATGGGTAGATTGATGAATGGGTGCATGGATGGATGAATGGATGGATGGATGGATGGACAGATTGGTAACTGGATGGGTGGGTGGATGGATAGGTAGATGGATGGGTGGATGGGTGGATGGGCGAGTGAATGGGTAGAAGCAGTAGGTGTGCTGTGCAGACATAATATGTACCTATCAGTAAACACACATGTCACCATACGTGAGGATGCCTCGTCAATACATGCACAGCGCACTCCCACAGATACCCACACGTGACATGGCACGAAGGGAGCCAGGCTCCGCCATCTGCTGCATGACTCACTACATGAGTCACGTCGCTGAGCAGAAACGAGCTTGTCCCCTGACCTGAGAGCACACTTCCTCCTCCTCTCCCATCCCGCCTATATTTTCACTGATTCGAAAGGGAGGAAGGCAGAGCTGAAAGCACGCAGGTGCCAGGCTGGTGGTGGGGAGCCCGAGTCTCTGCCGACAGCTTTTCTGGGGCCTGAGGCAGCTGGAGCAGCTCCCTGAACCCAGAAACCCAACACCCCAGGAGACCCAGCGACTCAGGGCTTCTTCCCCAGCAGGCGGGCCATGGCTGACCAGCACTGCCCCAGGAGCTGGCCACTCTGTCCCCTTCCTCTCTTCTCTGTCCCCTAGGGTCACCTCCTATGAAAGCCAGGGCATTTAAAGCCCTGCTCCTGGGGAGGCCAGAACCAGACAGCCCAAGGCTTGGACCTCCTGACGCCACGGTGACCCTGAGGCCCCTGCTCTGCCGTGGTCAGTGGGCAGCCACGATCTGGCCCGGCACGGGAGCTGGTGGTGCTGTTCATGTAAATAAAGTTTTATTGACATGCTGCCAGCCCACTGTGTGTGTGGTCCACCCACGGCTATTCCCAGGACCCCATAGGGGTGGACGGTGGCCATGGAGCGGCGTGGCCCTCGCAGCCTAAATATTTACTATCTGCTCCTTCACGGCCGAGGTTTCCCAGTCCTTGGCTGAAAGATAAACCCACTCTGCATTTAACCAACCCTCTATTTTGGGCATTTCTAAACGCTAAAAATGCCACTCTGCCCCTGGGTCTGTTGTTTGGGAGCATTTGTGACACGGCGCTGCGTGGCGCCGTCTTGCCCTGCCATCTTTGCAGGCGCGGTCACCGTTTGCCCTGGATTAATGCACCCAAAATCATGTTTGGACCGAAAGCTATTTGCTTGTTTAGGCTCCCGACGCCTGTAATTACAGTCCTTTCCAGAAAAGCCACGCCTCCATGGAATCCTCTGGAAGAATTCAGACTGAGATGCTTGGGAAGTCACCGAGGTCCCCAGCCCAGCACCTGTGCAGTGACTTTATTTGGAGACGCCCCTGCAGATGTGGTGGAGGAGGCCAGGCCCGGACAGGGTGAGCCGGCCCTCCCAGGCTGCGCAGCTGGGCAGGTCCCTGGCCTTCCCCAGCCTTATTCCTTCCACCCTGCCTTGGGAGGCAGGCGGGAGCCGCTCCTGCTCCTTGTCCTCCTTGTGGTCAGGCCAGGCCTCTCTTGAAGCCCAGTCTCTGTCCCCTGGTGACAGGGGGTGGGGTGGGGTGGGGGGGAGCAGCTCACAGCGCGGCCACCTGTGTCTCGCACCCTCAGCACCTGCAGCCGCTCCTCCGGCTCAGCCGGGAATGCCGGCTGCGTGTGCAGTCAGTGCCGTCTCGCAGCGGGGAACTCTGCACGGCCTCTGGGCCCCGTGAGGCAGGTGGCTAAGGGAGCCCTAGGGACAGGGAACTGGGCACACACGACCTGGACCAGAGGGCCAGGGATGGCAGTGGGCAGCTGGAGTCGGCCCTGAGGACCCACAAGGGCTTGGGCAGTGGGGAGAAGCAGCCCGCCTGGGGACCAGCTAATCCAGATGGGGTGCCGTCCCCCCAGTGTGTGTGGTGGCCAGGCCTGGGCACGGTCCCTCACTGCATATCCGGTTCGTGGATGGCAACCGGCAGTGCCCGGAGCCCTGGGCTCCGCATGGGGACGTTGTTACTGCCGCCTCGTTCTGCTGCCAGAGCGGGTCACCTCCTCATTTCAAGCTCAGAGCAGGGGACACAGCTGGACGCTTGGCATGTGTGTGGACACCCATGGTCTCAGGATAGGGCAGGACGCCCAGCAGAGCTGAGCCCAGGTGCGGCACCCATGGGCACCGCAAGGGTGCTGTGGAGGGCAAAGACAAGGCAGGAGGAAGAAGGCCCAGGTCCTGGAGCCGGGCTCCCGCTGCGTCCTGTTTCTCCCCAGCCCTGGACAAAGCAGGCTACTCCAGACCCGAGGGACTGGCAACGGGCCCCAGGCCTCCCGCAGAGTGCCAGCCCCAGACCTTTTATTATTTTTTATTTTGAGACAAGGTCTCAGTTTATTGCTCAGTTCCTCAGGCTGGGTTGAAACTTGGGATCTTCCTGTCTCAGCCTCCCAGAGGGCTGAGATGACGGACAGGTACCGCTGCCCCTGACCAGATCTGAATCTCAACGGGGTCGGAGGAGAAGGCAGAAGACAGACCCCTGCTGTCTCCCTCTGCCCAGCTCTGCGACAGGGCTGGAGGGCCCTGGTGAGGGTCCCGCTGCTCTCAAGACTTCGTGGACATGGACCTCAGCCGTGCTGCCCCGCTCCAAGCCTGCAGAGGGACCGTGGCCACCATGGGGCCACTGCTGTCCTCCGACCTCCTGCTCCTGCCTCACGCACTCTCCTCCTTCCACGCCACTTCCCTCCGGCAAGGGGAGCTGAGAGCAGTCCCTCCGAGCCGGCAGAGGTATGGGAGAAATTCCAGTGTGATGGTCCACAGGTATGTTTGTTTGGACTGGCACATATAAATCAGGGCCTGGCTTACATCAGATTAGCGCAGCAGAGGCCCGCTGATTGCGCCTTTACAATCTGTTTACGAGGCGGCCGAGCTGAGCGTTCCGGAGGGGGTGCTGCCTAAGCCTTTAAAAGTTTTCCTAATTGCTGGGCCCGATCTCCCAGTGCTGGGAAACCCAACCTCGCGGGGCCTCAAGCGAGGCAGTTGAGGAACCAGGGCGTGACTCAGATGGCCCTGGGGACCCCAGAGGGTGCACCTCACGGCTGGCCCAGGGTATGTTCTGGGGTGCCGAGGTCCCTAGGAGAGAGCTCACTGTCTCACATCTGATGACCATGGTCAGCCGGCCTCCCGGCAACCGTCGCCATGGAGAAGGGATCAGAGCCTCCCAGGGGGCTCCTCAGTGCAGCAAACTGGGGCGCGGCCTCTGACGGAGGACTCGGCCGTGGGAAGTGGAGGAAGGGCACGCTGCGCCTGTCCAGCAGCCTGAGCTGTGCACAGAACAAACGCAAGAGCATCATTTTCCCCTCCGCTGGGCTGGCAGAGATATTTTCCAGTGGCAACACCGAGTGGCAGGGAGAAGAAGGGGGTGGTGGCCCCTGCTTTCCGGAAGGATAAATGTTTTTACAAAATTAAAACGCACTGGGGACTCGGACCCAGAAATTGTTTCTAGGAATTTGTTGAGGAGAGGAAGCCTATGTGGGTGGGGCGGAGGACCCAGTCACAAATGCACAGGGCGGAAATCACTGGCAGGACCCCCGCGTCTGTGTGGCGGCCTCGTCCCTGGGCACCTCTCTTTCTGCTCGCCCCAGTTCCCCGCAGCCCAAGGTCCCCACTCAGGGCCCGACTCAGGGCAGTCCCTGGTCATGGTCCGTGAGGGGCACAAAAGCCCCTCTTCCCTGCCTCCCACTGGAGCCGAGGAGCTGCAGAGTCAGGCTGAGGCTGGAGCCCCACGTGCTAACGCACCCCAGTCAGAGCACAGAGCCCCGATTCGGGGGCGGGGTCTCAGTGCAGTGTGCTGGTTTCCAGACTGGGGTTACTTTTACCTCCGGAGCCCACCCCTCAAATATCTGCCCACCTTCAAAGTAAGCCCGGACCACACTCAGCTTCATGTGGTGACCATGCAATATTCCTTCTTCCTTCATTTCCTACTCATGGAGCCAAAATTCAACAGCCACCTTAAAAAAAAAAAAAAAAAACCCGCACTCCCCCAAATAACCCCAGACTTCCCAGGCGCCATTACAGCCAAGTGTGATTGTGTGATACAATGTGGCAAACGTGTTGCGAGCAGAGTCAACATTAGATTCTCCTTTCTCACTAGAACATGGATGTGATAGTGGAGACAGAGCAATCATCTTGGCACCATGAGGCCACAATAAAGGAAAGCCCAAGGAAATGGAAAAGATCTCAACTCCGACAGCTGATAGGGGATCTGTGCTATCCCTGGGACTCCTGAACAATTAAGAAGAATAACACCAAGTGTGTCTAAGCCGCACTGAGAGGGGCTGTCCTGCTAGAGGTGCCCAAACTCGACCCTCGAGCAGTGCTGTCTCGCAGGGAAGTGCTGACGGCCAACTTTCCAGAACCGGCCCATTTTTGGGTTTTGCTGCAGCCGCAAAATCCCATTTTCAGAAATGCTATTCCTCCCTTAACCAGGCCAAGAATGCTCCGGCTTCCTAGGGACCCACAGGCTGTTGGCACTGCTCCACATCCCTCTCCATCCTCTCTGGGCTCTGGGCCCTGCCTGGCATGGCTGCTCTAGGGAAAGACGTCCCCTGTCCCCTGTCCCCACACCCAGGCCCAGCAGGAGGGTGAGCCCAGCACCAACTGCAGCAGGGGTGGGGGGCCTCAGGGACAGGAGGCAGGATTTGTGGGAAACAGCCCTGGCCCTCACCTCCTGCATCCCTAGCACTGGCAATTGGGGCAGCTCCAGTCGCCATGGCGACACAGGCGCATTCACCAAGCGCTGCAGGTTTGCACCCAGTGGGGGCATCCAGGAAGCCCCGGTGCCACTGGCCCTCTGCTTCTTCCAGGGAGCAATCCGGCAGCCAGGAAGGTCATGTGGAGGAGCTGCTCCACTCCTACAAGGTAGCCTACAAGTCCGCCTACAAGGAAGAACTTTCCGGCACGTTCCAGAGCCCCTGTGGCCGACGCAGTGCTCTCGATAAATCAGTGCCCCCTTTAACGAGACTGAAGCCCTGTGCCTATTTTTAAAAGTTTACGACCCTGGATTCCCGAGTTGGACCAGGGAGGCACTGCCCGGAGCCGTGCGAGCGGGCGTTGCTAAGCTGCAGCTCGCTCCTGGCGCCCAGCCTCGGGCCGAGCATCCATCACCAGGAGCCGGGGCGGGAGCGGGCAGGCCTCCTGAGTGGCAGGCGCCGTGGGCCCCATCCTTATCCAAAAAAGGGCCCTTTCCAGGTCCTGCCAGGGCTCAGAGAGCCACAGCCTCCACTCCTGGACAGCCTGCACCCAGCCAGCTTCACCCACTTCAACCAGGTTTCTCCTGCCCAGACGGCCGGAGGAGCTGGAGCAGAGCCCGGGCAGAGCCCAAGGGCCCCTTCCTGCGTGCAGCCAGCGTTCCAGGCACCATGCGTGGCTCAAACAGCAGAAACTGCCTCTCCTCTTCATTCTGCAAGCTGTTAAGTCTGACAGCAAGATATCAGCGGAAACCTGGCATGGTGGCCCACACTCATAACCCTAGTACTCTGGGAGGCTGAGGCGGAAGGGTCTCAAATTCAAGCCCAGCCCAGGTGACTTAGCAGGATCCTCCCTCAAAATAAAAAAGGACTGGTAATGCAGCTCAGTGGAGGGCCCTGGGTGGTTCAATCCCCACACCCACACACACGCACGCACACGCACGCAGGTGCACCCACATGCACATGCGCACATGCACACACATGCACGCACGCGCACACACACGCATGCATACGCACCCACACGCAGGTGCACCCACACGCACATGTGCACACGCACACACATGCACACACCCACATGCACCTACCCACACATGCACACACAGGCTCCTCCCTGGCTCCTCTGGGTCCTGATGGTCGGGCGTCCTGACTGTGCCCCGTGTCCCCAGGCTCTGCTCCATTTCTTCCTGGCCGCTCCCTGGGCACTGGACTCAGGTCTGCATTGACGGCCCGGAGGCTCCACTCGGGGGTCCTTGGCTGCCTATGGGGGGGGGGGCTTTTCCTAATCAATCAGGACACATCGCAGGCCCTGGGGTCAGGATGTGCACCCTTCCTGCAAGCTGTAAAGTCTGACAGGGGGCCCTTCCTAGGGCTGCGGCCATGCCCACTGCACCTACCCAGCGGAACCTCGCCCCACTTTCCCAGTCACCTGCCCCTCAGGACCTGTGGCTCTGCCCCCCAGAACATCCAGGGACTCGGGATCAGCCTGCACTCAGAGGCCGGCTCCGGCGCTTGCCTGCCTGAGCCTGTTTCCTCATCTGTAAAGAAGGTGCAGTTGGTGCCCCCAGCCCGCACAGCTGTCTACACTGCAGTCGGTCTGGATCCTGAGCTCGGGTCCTGGGTTCCACAGCAGGTCCAGCTCAGGGGCAATGCGTGCTCTCCTGACTCCCAGAAGTGCTCAAGGCCCCAGCCAGCGCTGCAGGGAGTCAGCGCCGCCAGCAGCGAGCTTGGGAGCAGGTCACACTAAGGCACAGCTGCTCCTGGCACCAGGGCCCAGGGACCCAAGGGAAGTCGAGCTGGCTGTGCTGGTGGCTGTGGCCCAGGACCGCCCAGCCGAGGGGACCAGGGACACAGGACGTGACACCACGCACTGCCTGGCAGCCTCGCGTCCGGCTTCCTCACCCCGTCTGACCTCGACTTGCTGCCTCAAACCCACAGAGCAAAGAGGAGAAGCGGGAGGGAGAGGGGAGGTCTCCCGTCTTACAAAAACAGAAAACACTGCACGTGCGCGGGGAAACCGGGCACAGGGACAAGAACGTACAGCAGCACAGAATGACCACTCGGGGCCTGGGCGGCTGCTGGCCTTGCCCGCGGCCGCCGCGGGGCTGAGCACACAGGTGTGGCCAGGTAGCTGTTGTCACTCATCTCAGGTGCTGGTTTCTAGGTCACGGGGCGGAAGACTGGATTTTAAAAATGCTAACACCGCCTTGTGACGTATTTGTCCTGTAGCCTTAAGATGGGCACCTCTTCAATCTTGGAGCATTTTGGGGTAATGTGCTCACCACCCCCCATCCCCAGCATTCTTCTGAAGGCCACTCCAGCCACACTGCTCAGAACCAGGGGGTGACAGGGTATTTTCAGACTACTAACAAGAGTAAGGTGACACCTGTCTGTCTTTCTATTGTCCATCGTCTGTCTATCTAGCATCTCTGAGTGTTTCCATGGAAACAGTTCTTGCAGGTACATAGCAATCTTTTCCCCTTGACATCTGCTCCCTGGGAACAGCTTGGTCCCTAAGGTGGCATCCATCACCCATCGAGCTGGCAGCATAGGAACAGCTTTTCTCACATTGTCATCTCCGTCACGTGGTCACAGTTTCTTGGCCACCGCAGCAGGCAAAGGACAGGGCTAGGGCTTCCTGAGTTTTCCATGCCCAGCCCTGTGGCCAGACACCTCAGCACCCCGAGTTCTCACGTTTTGCCTTCTGCTCCTGGTCCCTCACCTCTAGCTTCCCACTGGGGTCATTTGCGCAGTAAGAACCGTGAGTCCCGGGCCTCCCCCGTGGAACTGGTCTCCCCCTCCTTGACGCCCACCTCCCCACCCTCTTTCCGCAGTGCACTGCCCACTTTCTAATTCTGTAGTGGTTAACCCTAAGGCGACCTTCCACGTAACCCGCACCTCCGTCTCTGGCTTCGTGATTTCCTCCTTCACTGCTGCATCTGAGTCTGCTCGCATGAGCAGGGTTCCAGGTTCACGCACAATGTGTGGTGTCCTCCTCCTTCCAGGCAATGAGTCTGTTTGCAGAGCCCCCTCGCCGGGAGATTTGTACCCCAGGAGGCTGAGGCAGGAGGAATGAAAGCTGAGCGCAGCCTGGATGGTAAGCAACTGGATGAGACCCTGTCACGAAGTCAAAGTGTTAAGGGCTGCAGTGTAGCTCAGGGCCACGACGGGTGCAGAAGCCTCATCTGCAGTGCTGACCACGGCTGTGGACCGGCCCCTGCCACATGGGCCGGACGCTGTGTCTGTTCTGTTGGGGTTTGCAGGCAGCGGTCTCCGCCTGGGTGGTGGTTGCTTTCTTAATGTGTGAATTTCCCACCATCTCCTGCGCACACCGCACTAACCATCTGAGTTTCCCTGGGGTGAAATCCACACGGCCTTCTAAGGTCCCTAGCCCGGGACCGGCTGGAACTCAGGCCTGCTCATCCCCTGGCCCAGCCTCTTCCTGCGCCATCAATAAGAGAGGAAAGCGATGCCACCTTCGGCCCCGGGCCCTAACCCTGCATTTCTGTGCCATATGGAGAGACGGACACCGCCAAGAACTGAACACTGGTCCAGGCCGGGTGGGACCTGCACCCCGCTCTCCAGCACCAGGACGGCAGGGCACAGCGAAGAGCTACGCAAGGCCCGGCAAGAACTGCTCGTGTGGAGGATCTCTGCCCGGGCTCCAGGCCCTGAGGCTCTTGTGGGTGACACTGAACGAAGGCCAAGCCCGGGGACCAACGCAGTGTGGACGGAGGGGTCCTGTCTCCAGCCTGGCCACCCGCCCCACTGCCCCAGACCCACAGTGGCCCTGGGTGTGCCCGGTGACCACCTGTATCTGCCGTATCTGTGAGTGAATGGGGCACCGAGGGTCAGAGGCGAGGGTAGGAGACATGGCCTGGGGCAGGCAGCTCCTCCCTGACCACTTCGTCCTTGGGCTCTCAAGCCCTCTGTGTGTGCTCGCCTGGGCCTGGCAAGGGCTGGGAGGGCCATGGCTGAGGCTCCCCCGGCCACCCCAGCTCACAGCCTCTGTGTGCTCCTTGCGCTGACCCAGCTGCACCCCAGCGCCCAGGGCACCCCACGGGCTCCTGCCTGTGAGGGGTGCAGCAGTGACCCCGTCCCCACTTCACAGTGGGGATACTGAGGCTCAGGGGGGTCAGGCCTGCTGCCTGTGGCTCCCTAACTCGTGGTTGGCAGAGAAATAGCCTGAACCCCAAAATCGGGTTCAGGCACCCAGCTCTGGACCACAAAGCTCAGATGCTGCTTGCTGTCTGGGTTTTGTGGAACCCCAGGAGGGAGGCCCTGTGGAAGAGGGGTCCCCCAGCCCCCCAGGCCTGCTCCAGCCATGCACTCACACACACCCATGCTGCCCTCACACAAGGGTGGTGGCCACAGCTGACCCCAAGAGCATCCCCTCTGCCTGTCCACAGAACCCGGGGGACTCAGACCCCACACCTTCCTCGGGGTGCTCAGTTATAGGAGGAAAGGGAGCCATGCCAGTGTGCGCGGACTCGGGGTGTGGGTGTAGAAATGGGCGGGACACCCCAGATCGCCATCTCCATGGGTCCCTTCTGCCTTATCTCCAGATTCTAGGAGAGCCTGGGTTGTGGGGACCTTGCGGCCGGCGGCAGTAAACTCCTACAGGCTGCGTTTGTGGGGAGCAGGGCCCTGGAGCAGAGCAGTGGGCACCGTGGGCACTGGGACACAAGGGTGCTGTCACACGTGGATCCCTAGTGCTGGCCCAGGGCCCTGTGGGAGCTCCCACTGGAGTCACCATCCCACCACCTCTGTCTCCCTGGGGTCAACCATGGGGGTGCCGGCCCCAAAGTCCCCAAATCACTCAATCACTAAGGTTCAGTGACCTGGTGACCCTGCCAGCAACACCCTCCCTCACCGATCTGCCCAGCGGAGGGCTCACTGATAGCCTTGCCGTCACCCTTATCTGACCTCCAGTGACCTTCTCGGGCCACGACCCCAGGATCCTGGGCCCCAGGAGCGGGTCTTAGGGAGCTGCGTGGACCCCAGCAGGGGCCCCTCAGCCGTCTGCCCCAGCTGCCTCCTGGATGGCCTCGATGGCTGGGCCTGGCCTGCTGATCACCGGAGTGAAGGGCTGGAGAGAGATGCACGGGCTCCGAGCGGCGTCCTCCCTGGGGAGGTATCCAGGACGTGGCCTGGGCCTCGGGCTCAGGTGCTGCCCCTCAGCGTCAGCGGGGTGTCCCTGGCGGGCTGCGTGAGTCACACCATGGGCATCACCCGTGGCAGACAGGGTGACAGCTGGGACCGGGGGAATAGGCACCCGGGGCTCAGGACGGCCTGTGGGGCAGCCTGGGCTGCATGGACAGGGAGGATGTGGAGGGGTGGACACTTGGCGTCCAGCATCAGGCAGACCCA
This sequence comes from Dolichotis patagonum, assembly GCA_004027295.1. Taxonomy (NCBI): domain Eukaryota; kingdom Metazoa; phylum Chordata; class Mammalia; order Rodentia; family Caviidae; genus Dolichotis; species Dolichotis patagonum. The sequence goes on along the minus strand of PVJX010042672.1, from coordinate 328 downwards.
GTCCCTGTCCCTGCCCTGTCCCATCCAGCGGCCTTCACGCCGGCTCAGCTGCTGCCTCTGCCCAACTCTGGCTCCGTGACCGGCACGGAGAGGCCAGCTCCATGCTCATCGAGGCTCCTCTGTGGCTCCCGTTCTGGACCTCCGACCTGGGGGCACGTCGGGGGCTCCCTCAGAGTCCCTGATGGCAAAAAGAGCCAAGGAAATGCTCCCAAGCTGCCCAGCTCACCCGAGCAGCTGGGCACCACTTCTCCCTTTCCAGCCTCGGGGAGCAATGCCCTACTGGGCATTGTGGCCCATGGGTAGCTCTGGGGACAGTGTCGTGGCTCTG
>PVJX010042671.1:0-14113 GCA_004027295.1 Dolichotis patagonum | reverse complement strand
GGTAGGTGGTAAAATTATCTCCATTCTGTGGGTTGTCTATTCACACTGTTGGTGGTTTCTTTTGCTGTGTAAAAGCTTTTTAATTTGATGTGATCCAAGTTTTTGATTCTTGATAGTGTAAGTTTTGTAATCAGTTTAGTTCATAATGTTTTTGCCTACACTTAGTCTTCTAGACTTTTATCTAGTCTATCTTCCAGCAGACTGTTTCAGTTTTTATATTTAGATTTTTGATCCATTTTGATTTTAGTTTAGTGCCTTGTGAGAAACATGGGTCTAGGTTCTATTTTCGGCATGTGGAAAGCCAGTTTTCCTAGAACCATTTATTAAAGAAGGTATGTTTGTTCCCATGAGGATTTAGCCCCTTTGTTAAAGATAATGAGGCTGAATATGTGTGCTTTGAGTTGTTCCTGTATTTTCCATTCTGGTCCATTGATCCTAAAGTCTGTTTTTTTTTCTTTCTTTTTTTTTTTTTTTTTTTTTTTTGCCAGTACCATGCTGTTTTTATCATGGTAGTTTTGTAGTACAACTTCAAATCAGGGATTGTGATATCCCTGCTCAAGGTGCCTTACCCTTGTTTTCCAGAATTGCCTTTGCTATGCCAGGTGTCTTCTGGTACTATACGAATTTTACAATTGCTTTCCTTGGTTGTGAGGTGTGCTATCGATATTGAATGTAGATTTTTTATTAGGACTGTATTAAATCTGTATAACAATTTTGGAAATACAGCCATTTTCACTATTCTAGTTCTGCCTCTACAAGAACATGGACTATCTTTCCATTTTCTGATATCCTTTCTGCTGTCCTTTACCAAAGTACTATAGTTTTCCATGTAAAGGTTTTCAGTTTCTTTGTTACATTGATTCCTAAATATATCATTTTTCTTGATGCTGTTGTGAAAGACATTGTTTCCCTAGTTTTTCGTTCAGTGAGTTTATTAATTTTCTACAGAAATGCTATTGAATTTTGATTGTCAACTTTGTATCCTGCTAGGTTACTGGATATATTACTAATTCCAGTACTATTTTGTTGTAGATTTGGGGTTTTTCTACATAGAATATCATATCATTGGCAAATAATGAAATTTAACTTCTTTCTTATCCATATTTATTTTATTTCTTTCTTTTATCTAATTGTTCTACCAAATATTTCCAGAAGTATATTCAACAGGAGTGGTGATTGTAAACACTTGACTTATTCCTTATTTTACAGAGAAAGCTTTTAGTTTTTGACATTTAGAATGATTCTGACTGTTGGTCTGCAATAACTTTTGTAAGACTGAGATGAAGACCTTCTATTTCACTTTTTTTAAAAAAAATTATCACAAATGAATGTTGCATTTTGTTTTTTCTGCATTTACTGAGACAATCGTGTGGTTTTTGTCTTTGGTTCTGTTGCATATGTTGAGCCATATCTGCAGTGAACCATATCTGGGATGAATCCTACTTGGTCATGATGCATATATAATCTTTTTGATTCATGGCATTCTGTTTTCCAGTATGTTATTGAGAATTTTTGCAACTATGTTCATTAAGGAGATTGGCATATAGTTGTTTTTCTGTTGTCTTTTGGGGTTTGTTGTTGTTGTTGCTGTTGTTTGGTTTTTGTGTTTGTTTGTTAGTTTGTTTTTTGGTTGGTTGGATACTTCTCTGATTTTGGTATCATGGCAATGCTTGATTTCAGGAATATGTTGGAAAGTATTCCTTCCCTTTCAATTTCCATTAGGGTGCGTGAGGATTAGTGGTTTTAGATCCACTAGGGGTTTTGAGGATTAGTGGTTTTAGAGTTTTTAAAGAAATCAGCATTGAAACCATCAGAACCTGAAGTTTTCTTTGCTAGTAGTTTTTTTTCATTACTTCTTTAGTTTCATTGACTGATAATGGTCTACTTAGAAATTTTTATCTTCTTGATTCTCTCACAAGTCTAGAGAATGCAAAAGTTTTGAGATTAGGGAACCTTTCATTAAGATCTTAAAAGAAGGCCCAAAAGACCAGACAATGAGTCCCTGAAACAACCTTGTGCGATGTTGTGGAAAAATAAAGCCAAAGATACAGTGGAAGCTGCAGGAAATTGGAGATCCTAGGATTGTGGAACATTTCTGGATATCTGCAGACCATGAGTAGAATCTACCCAAGATAGAGGTCATATGAGATACAGTCAGAAAAAGTGTAGAATACATAGGTTTGGGGTCACTCAAGTCCTCTGGGACACATATCTCATCACTGTATGCCCTGAATACTGATAAAGGAGCTTTGGACTTAATGTTTGACCTGAAGGGTTTCAGTCTTGCTTTGCTCCAGCTCTCTTATATCTCCTTTTTGCTTCCTGTTGAAGTGCTAATGTTTACTCTGTGCCATTCTATCTTGGAATTATGTAATTTGGTTTTACTTTTAAGAGATTCATGGCTAAGAATTTGTTTTGAGTCTCAGAAGAGACTTGGACTTGGACTTGGACTTTTGAAAAATGCTGGAACTGTTGAGACTTGGGGAAGGGATTGTTGCATTTCTAGTTGTACACAGGATAGTTGTGTTAGGCAGAACTATTAACTTATTATTTTGCTTATTTGGAGAATCGGTGTGATTAATAAAGATTTGTTTGGGTGTAATGTGGCTGTTAGGGTGGAGTATCATCTTCAGGATCTGCCAGGGGATTGGTAGACCACACCTCTGGGGGTGTCTTGGTATGTCCTGAAGGCATGGCCATAGGATCTGTGTGTGGACTCTGGCTCCTTCCTCTCTGGAATTGTTCCCTTGCTCTTTTCCCTAGCTGCCATGAACTAAGCAGCTCTGCTCCGCCATACCTTGCATCATGATATTTCTGCCTTGAAGGCAGCAGACTATGGGCTGAAGTTCTTCAAATATAAGTCAAATTAATCCTCTCCTTTAAATTGGGGGTGTGGACTACTGCATCTCAGTGTTGAGCACCATGACTAATACGGTGAACTACTACATATATATATATTTAAAAATATATATAATCCAGGTAATAAAAGTATAAGTCAAATATAAGTCAAATTAATCCTCTCCTTTAAATTGGGGGTGTGGACTACTGCATCTCAGTGTTGAGCACCATGACTAATACGGTGAACTACTACATATATATATATTTAAAAATATATATAATCCAGGTTCATAAAAGACTTTGCTTTTTTTTATTACTTTGGTAATATATATAAAATATAGGTAATTAGTAATATATATATAATACTAATACAGGTGAACTATTGTATATATATATTTAGGCATATATATATTTAAAAATTCCTTCTCTACCAAAATTTAAGTTTTTCAAAAATTTTATGGTCTGTCTTTGTCCCCAATTCTCACTATAAATTTAGCTAAAAGCAGCCAAAAAGTACTCATTTTACTGCCTGCACATTGGACTGTCTTAAAATTTCTTCTGCCAGATTATTTTACCACCCTTAATCTTGCTCTCTTGCAAAGTCTTTTATGAATTTTCTGCCAGAGTATAACATACAGGACTTCTAGTTCAACTGCCCATAGGTCCTTGTTCTCAACTAAAAGCTCCTGAGCCTGGCCTTATTTATCACATTTCTATTGACATGCTTAATCTTCTGAGATCTGCCCAAAATCACCCATACCAAATCACCTTACAGCATTTTACAGTTTCCCTAGCCAGTAACTCCAAACCTTCCAAACTCCTCCCAAAAAAACATTTTCAAAGGTTTCTACACCACACAGTCAGATACAATCACAACTCCACTTCTCCAGTACCATTTTTTTATATTAGTCATTTTTTCCATTACTGAGACATAATATCTGACACCCACAAATTAAAAGAAACAGGATTGATTTGGGCCATGTTTTGAGGTGATTCAATCTATGGATGGGCAACTGTAAGGCAGCAACATCAAGTGTAGTAGAGCAAGGGCGTTTAGATAGCGGTGGCCGGGAAGCAGAGCAGAGGAACAGTTCCAGAGACTCAGGGTCCAGTGACCATACAAAATCCAAAGCCATCCCTTCACGACTCACCCAACACCACCCCCCTCCAGAATTGTGCTCCATCAAGCCCCTGAGCAGACCCAAAAATCAATATAGCTGACTTCAAGTCTAAAAATTTGATTTTTAAACTTTCTATAAAGTCTTTCTTCTTTTCTAGATAGCCAATTTGATTTTATATAACAATTCAATTATTTTTAGAGTGTACGTTTGTGGTCTCATTAATTTTCTACTTACCCTTCATTAGTGCATTTCTTTTTTTAAAATTTTGGATTTTCATGTTCTTTACATCTTGCATTACGATTTAGTACATTGATTTTCTTTTTTTAAGGATGTAAGCTCACAAATTTGCCTCTGAGCTTTCTAAATATGCTTTGCACACCATTGTGTAAAAGAAAACAAAAGCACAAAAGAAGTCTTTAAATAACTTCCCCAATGCCTAGTAAGTAACCAGTATGTTGCAAAACTGGTGTCAGGACCAGAGAACAAATTTTTTTGAATTTAAGTTTTTAACTATGCTTTACATTTCTGTTAATGTAATCAAATTTTGTGGTTTTTGCCTGGTTTGTGAATTTTTTACTGTACTAGAACGTTTATATACTTATCACTGTTCTTGCTCCTGTCATATTATTTTCTCTTTAGTGTAAATCTTTTTAATCATTTTGTTCTTCATTTTTCTGTGATTTCCTGATTATCTTGTAATATTTTAAATACTAAAGTCACACCTGTCTTTCTTAGTGTATTAGTATTATCAATGGAATGAATTTCTTGCTTGTGTAAATAAAAACTAAATTAGTATATTGTCATTAACGTCCTCTTCTACTTTCTCCTCCCTTCTTATGACAGATTCTAAGAGTTTACGAATGTCTTTCAACACTCAATAACTTTTTTCTGTGGTGCATTTTTGTCTTGGGTTCAAATGATTTTGTCATTTAAAGAACATAAATTTGTTGCCATTTTGAAGCATTATGAAACTCAGAGGGAGGCACAACCCAGTTCCTGCAATTCGAAGCCAATGTCACATGTTCGTGATCCACATCCCTTTTGTTGCAGATATGTGTCAAAATTTCATCCACTATCTGAAGCTAACTTGGTCTTTAAATCAAAACTAATGAAGCTGTCAAAAGTGAAACAGTGTAAAAACTATTTGTGTGATAAAGTAGCCATGGAAGCTATAACCATTTTTCAAGGGCAACATTTATGAAGACAAGCATGTCCAGGTTCAATATCTTCACCGACTTTCTGGATAGTATTTGGCTGGAGTGCCAGGAGTACACAGACCTCATTATTCCTTCTTATTCCTAAGCTTAGGTTTCCAGACTCCTGCTGAATACTCAATATCTTTCTGATTTAATCTGTTAGCATGGTTTCTTTTGCCTATAATCAAGCAATGTTTTTTTTCTGCATCCTTAGAACAGAGCAGAAAGGTCCAGCTTGGAGAGTGCAGTGAGAACGGGTAACTTCCACTACGAGATGAATGACCTCGGAGAGTCACCAACCTCAATCTGAGTGGCTTCCCTCTGGATATAATAAATTCTATTGGAAACTCAGGTCATCTAATGAGAAAAATCATCTCATATCTCAGGCATTCAGAAGTGCTCATCACTAAGTTCAGTCCGAGAAAATGGAAATGGCCCATCTCCGCAGTTCTCATTAGATGCATCTCCGATGGTCTTCCTCATGGTCATAATTATCAGGTATACACGATTTACCGTTTAGTATATGAACATTCACTTTAATTCTAAACATTTCCCAAGGCAGAATTTACCTTATATAAATTAATATTTACATTGGCATGATTTCAATTTAAAAATCATTGTAAATTACTGATTATAATTTCTCTAATTAATGTGCAAATTGACACGCCAACATTTAATGCAATTTTCCTGTATGTATCGTCTATTTATCTTTTGCTTGAAATAGGCATGTCTATTTAAAGAAAATGGCTTGCTGGGCAAATTCTACCACCTTTGATACCTAGTAGAACTTACTTTCTTATGATTATTAGTAAGATTACTTTCTTCTCATATTTACTAGTCATTTTCTGTTTTTCTAGCTGTGAAATACAGTTCATGTCTTCTATACTTTTTCTATTATTACTATGTTTATTATAAGTTTACAAGAGGTATTTTTATGCTTGGTTTTCTTTTTTAAGGCTTGTGCCATATCTTAGTAAAAGTTTTCTCACTTTGACTTTTTAACTTTCAGAAAATGTTATAGACCTGTAAGAAGATATGTTAACCACAACTATTGATACAGCTTTGTCTAAACATTCACAGATAGCAATATCCAAAAAGAGTGTTTATTCAAAAATCTTACAAAAAGAAAAGAAAAACTTTTAAGTGACTATACACACACGCACACACACACACACACACACACACACACACATATATAGGAATAAAAAATTGAGTATTCTAAATCATTATCTAAAGCACACATTTAGAAACACACACCTACAAATATGCATGCCAGAAATACAGAAACATTAAACGTTCTTTATTCACTTTGCTCACTAATGAGTTAGTGATGCTCTTAACCACACACAGCTGAAGAATGTCTTTCCCTTGGGTCTGGCTGTTCCTACCATTTTTCAGTCCTCTCATTCATGTCCCCTGCTGTCGTCCCCCATTCCTATTTAGGTCAGAATGATTACATTATTACTCCCCGAGAAACATGCTCGATCTCTAATCATTTAATATAGAGACTATAAGCACACACTCTTGATGAACATGATCATTAAGTAGACATAAGAATGTATTATCTCCTTCAACATCTGCAAAATGTTGCAGCAGTACCAGATGGCCACAGAAACAGTGCCTCTCCACATGCTGTTTCTGTCAGTCCAACTGAGTCTCCAGTGCCAGGTGAGCACCTAAACCAGGCTTGGCTTTTGGAAGAGAGTCCAGCATCTATGCTGTCCATGACCTGAGAAATGACTCCACCATCATTTTGCCATGATGAGGCATGCATCACCAGAATGATCTAATGTTCTGAAACTCTTTGGGGCTGGACAAATTTAGGTTTGATTTTCAAGGTGGAGTATGGTACTTCATAGATGTATAATTTTAGACAAGTTCCATGTACCTGTCTGTGCCTTAATTTTAATAAATACTGAATAAAAATATATAACCAAGAAGACTGGTACTCTTCAAACTCTTGATTTGCAGTCTCATCTGGGTTCTCAAAGTAACCTGAAATTTTATTTCTACTTTTCTAGACATCTGTTCTGTCATTTTCTATATTAGGTCAAGCTCATCATGCATGAAAATTTGGTCTAAATCCTTTCTCAACAAATGGTCTGGTCCTCTATGTTACAAAACAAAAGGGAGAAAACTATTGGCTTATCTAACTCTCAAATCCCCCCCCCACCAAATCTAAACCCTTGGCTGCATCTCCAACATCCTTTGTTGACTGCTACCAGGGGGAAATAAGGTTAATTCTGTGAAGGTTAATTCTCTCAAGGTTAATTCTGTGAAGTGTCTTACACACCACCCTTACAAATCTTCTTAAAGACCTCAACTCTGTTGTATCACCATTTTGTCCTTTTATTGGCTTTTTCCAGTGAATACTTAAGTACATTGAAGTAGGTTTCATCTTCACTAAAGGTTATTATCTCTCTTTTTTTTGGTACCGGGGATGGAACTCACAACCGTGTGCTTGCAAGGCAGGCGCTTAAGCCACTGAGCTAAATCCCCAGCCCAAGGTTATTATCTCAATTTATCAACTTCAGATATTTTCCTTTATGAACTCATGGTTACTTAACCCATAAAGCTCTGTCAACATCATTATTACCAGTAGATTGAAAACTACTGACCTCCCTTTATTGCATTATGTTTTTATTTGATAGAAAATAATGTATATTTCTAGATGAACAAGTAAGTCTGTTGTTGGAGTCTGTATTATTTTTTAAAACTATTTTAAAATTAATTTATTGATACATTTTAGATACACAATTATAACATTCATCATAGGGAATTTGTGTTTGTATATAATATATCTTGATTCTTCTTTTTACTCCAATCCCCTCCTCTCCTTTCAATCCCTTCCCCTCCTTATTTTCAAAAGCTTTGTTTCTATTTTTTTCTATTCTTTTGCCTCTCCTTCTTTCCTCCTTCTCCCTTCCCTTATTTCCTTTCCCATTTGAATATTTGATGCCTATTTCCCCATATCTATTATACATTTCAGTCCTTATTCACCCTTTCAGTTTCTCACATCAGCAAAACAATGCAATATTTAAACACATGTGTCCAATTTATTTCATTTAAGGGTATGGTTTCAAGGTGCATCCATTACCTCCCTTTGGACTTCCATACTCTAACATATTCTGATTTTCCTCTTACCTTTCTTCTTCCTACTGCTTCAGTGTTTGTGCAATACTTAGCTTCTACTTCTCCTTAAACTTAGTCTTCCTCAACCTTTCCTTTATTTGGTACTCTCCTCATTCAAAAAACTTTTCCTGGACAATGCCATCTCCTATTAGTATAATAATAATGATAATTAAATTTATAGTTGGGGCATAGTCCACAGAAGAAATCTTTGGTAAGGAGACTGCATCAAACTAATTAGAAAAAAGTTTTCAAATTTCATGTCCCCTGACCCCAATTTGTCATTATGCAGCTTCTAGCCTACCAAAAATCATTTATTCAAAAATATGTACTAGGCTACTAATAAGTCTCAGTAATGTTCTAGACTTTATGAATATTGTATTGACTAAAAAGCTTCTGTACTCTGAGAGTACCATTCTAATACAAGAAGAAGTAATACAATAATCAAATATACAGCAGGTGGCAGTATGTGTTATAAAGAACAATAAACTATTATTAATGGAATAGTGGCCAGTGTAGGAATTATTTCATACAGAGTAGTATGGGGTAATGAGCAAAAACCTGAGTAAACTAAGAGAGTCACACCATCACTGGAAAGAAAAGCTTTCTCAAAGATAAAATGAGAATAACTGCAAGACTGAGCAACTTTTATGGGCAAGAGAATTTTATATTCTTCCTCAGGTATGTTTAAGTTAAAAAGAATTTAAGAATCACCGACGAATCTCAAATCTTTTTCTCTCACCCAATCTTCCTTGTGAATTCTAGACCAGTATACCAAACTGCCTCCAAGATAGCTCAAAGATGTCTCACAAACACTTGAAATTCATTGTTGAAAATAGGACTGCTTCATTCCTGTGCTCTCTCCTCTTCTACTTGAAACATCTACCAGGATGCCTAAGACAAAAACTCAAGAATCATTCTTGATGTCTCTTTCAGTACCTCTACATCCAATCAAACTCAGAGTCACCTAATCTTCATTTATCTCCACTTAACCCCAAGCCATTACCACCATGCACTGGATTACTGAAAAAGCCTACGAGGCATGCTCCCTCTGTATTGCCACTCTCTTTTCCACAACACCTTATTCACAGCTAATAATTTTTCTGATATAAAAAATCATGTCAGTGATCTCTTTTATTGTCACCTATTCCAATAAATGAAGTACAAAGTGTTATAAACCACTTGACATATTTTCAAACATTCTTAAATTGACTCCTATCTTCAATTTCTTCTACTGCCACTGTATTCTCAACTATCCTCTAGGACGCTGAATAATCTATCTCACCTAATATCCTGGGTACTATCTTTCCCTGTGCCTCCCATTATCCAAGTCTGACAAGTTATAACAACCTTTCACCATCCAGATATCAGAACAACCAGCCTCTATACCAGACAGAGCCTTTGGGTTAAATGGCATTGCTACATGCACAAACATCTAAGGTATCCTTTAGATATCTCTATCACTCAATGGACTATGTCCATGGACTACTCTATAAGGTCATATATCAGGAAGGAAACTGAACCCAATATGCGTTAACTATTATGGAATGTTTAATAATATAATACTGAATAAATGAGCAAAATTCTTCAGGAACCAATATATTTATTTAATAAAACTGTTGTGTTCAAGTTTATCTATATCATGGGGTTCCCTGAAGAAGCTACAGAATTTTATTACAATTTTCACTGGATTGTTATTTATTTTTCTGTGTGTGAGATGACTTTGTGTGTGTTCAGGACTTTGTACTCCCCAAACTATGAAAGATTGTTGAAGTATGCTCAAGATGTTGCTACAATAAATTTCAAACTCAAATTTTCTGAGATTGTTCCAATTTTATCAATTTAGCAAATACTACTCAAATCCAATTTCAAATATTTTTTCTTAATGTAACTTTCAGCCATTCAAATTACCTGGAGTTATAGCTATACTTGGCGAAAGTAACTAAATGCATCATCATCACATCAAAATTTTAAAACTTTTATTGTAAATATTCAAGTGACAACATTGAAACTAAACAAAGTCTTAAAGACTTACATTGAGGATATTACTTTGTTCCTGTATATTTAGGATTTTTAGGGTTCTTATTACTTACACCAAAATATGCTAACAAATAGCATATATTTTTAAAAGAAAATAAAACATTATAAATGGTGGAGATTTTGCTGGTAGTTAAGTATAGCAATCTTCCTAGCCTCCTGTAAGATAATTCAATACAGCTTCATTATTTCCAAACAAACCCAGACTGAGAGAACTGCACATGGACATGAAATGGTGGAAAATGCACACTCCTTTGAGCAATCTTCAAGTGATATTGTAGGAGACACTGTCCACAGTAAAAGCTCTGAAGTGGATGCTAATACAACTTTGGAACTTTCCCAGTGGAGAGACTGTCACAGTGCTGACAATTATCCAGTGATTTTCCATGCAGCCTCTAGAACAGAAAGTTTATCAAAATCCCCAGAGTGGTAATCCTTCATGTAGGCACAGTTCTAGAAGTATTATTCATCACATTACAGTCCTGTACTACTAGCATTTCGACAGCAAGCAAAAAACTAACTATCAACAAAGCAGCCATCCAACACAAAAAACATCAAACAATCATGAAATTGTTTAAAAATCATGAATCATAACATTTTAATAATCAGTACACATCAACAATTTAGTTTATATTGGCTCTGATCAGCTGAAGTTACTTTCCACCATCTCCATTTCAAATTGTGTCTTTTCTTAAGAGTTTAACATTTTCCTTATCAGTCTCTCATCTTCAACCTCATCTTGGCCCTACTCTTGGTCTCTCAGTTTTTGAGACCCATTTTGTGGCAGAAGTTATGGATGCCTACAGTTCTCACTGATAATAGGCTATGCTATAATGAAATTACACGGCACATATCAAAGGTGAAAACAGAATTTTAAGGAAATAAAGGGCTATCAAAACATTATAAGGTGGGATAAGGTAACCAGTGTGAAATATTTGCAATATAGAAGAAGATTCAATGAAAATAGATTCACAAGAAAAGAGGCCAATTAAGAGACATTGTCCAATGCTAATTCATGATAATAAAAAAAACCTACAGAAAATAAGAGTAGATAATTTTTACCTCAATCTTATAAAAGCCACCTATGACATCAATTGACATAATACTAAATGGACAACCAAGAATGATCCAAAGACATAAAGAAGATCACTACATACTGGTTAGGGGAAAACTTCAAGAGGAAGAGATAACAATCTTAAATATATATGTACCAAATTCCAGAGCATCGAGCTATACAAAGCAAATATTAACAGAAATGAAAAATCAAATAATCAATAATACAATTATAACAGGAGATTTTAACACGCCATTGACACAAAGGCACAGATCAACTAGACAGAAAATCAGCAAAGCAATAACAAAACTGAATCACACCTGTGAACAAATGGACTTGATAGATGTATATAGAACTTTCCATCCAACAACATCACAATATACATTCTGCTCAGCAGTACATGGGACATTCTCTAAAATAGACCATATACTAGCCCACAGAACATATTTAAGTAAATACAAAAGAATTGAAATTATCCCATGCATGTTATCGGATCATAGTGTCATGAAATTAGATATTAACAATAAAAGCAACTGCAAAAAAACCTCACAAACACATGGAAACTGAGTAATACACTTTTGAGCAATCAGTGGGTCATGGAGGAAATTAAAGGAGAAATTGAACAATATCTACAAGCAAATGAAAATACAAACACAACTTAACAGATTTTGTGGGATGCAATGAAAGCAGTCCTCAGAGGAAAATTAATTGCATTGAGTTCCCACATCAGGAAGACAGAACGAACACAAATAAACAACCTGATGCTACAACTCAAACTTCTAGAAAAAGAAGAGCAAGCCAAGCCCAAAGCCAAAAGAAGGGAGGAAATCATAAAGATCAGAGCAGAAATTAATGCAATAGAGTCTAAGAAAACAATTCAAAGAATCAATGAATCAAAGAGTTGGTTCTTTGAAAGAATAAATAAAATTGATAAGCCCCTAGCCAACCTTATTTTAAAAAGGAAAGAAAAAACTCAAATTCATGCAATAAGGAATGAAAAAGGTGAGATTACTACAGACTCAGTGGAAATACAGAAGATCATCAACACCTGTTTTGAAAACCTCTACTCTCATAGGTTGAACAACACAAAAGAAATAGACAGATTCCTAGATACATATGAACTACCAAAGCTGGATCACGAAGATGTAAAACTGCTGAATAACCCAATTTCTATTACTGAAATTGAAAATGTAATTAAGTCCTTGCCAACAAAGAAGAGCCCAGGCCCAGATGGATTCACTGCGGAATTCTACAAGAAATACAAAGAAGAATTAATTCCTCAAACTCTTCAATGAAACTGAAAGGGAAGCAATTCTTCCTAAGTCATTCCTGGAAGCAAATATCACTCTAGTACTAAAACCTGAGGAAGACCCAACTAAAAAAGGGAACTATAGGCCAATCTCCCTAATGAACATAGATGCAAAAATCCTCAGGAAAATATTGGCATTCAGGATGCAGCAAATCATCAAGAAGATTATACACCATGACCAAGTGGGATTCATCCCAGGAATGCAGCAATGGTTCAACATATGTAAATCAATAAATGTAATCCACCATATCAATAGAACCAAAAGGAAGAACCACATGAGCATCTCTATACATGCAGAAGAAGCTTTTAATAAGGTCCAACACTTGTTCATGATAAGAACCTTACAGAGAATTGGAATAGAAGGTCTTTACCACAATATGATAAAGGCATCTATGACAAACCAACAGCCAGCATCATATTAAATAGCCAAAAACTGAAAGCCTTTACCTTAAAATCAGGCAAAAGACAAGGATGTCCCCTATCACTGCTCCTATTGAACATAGTACTAGAAATACTAGCCAGAGCAATTAGACAAGAAAGGAAAAAAAAAGGAGTAAAGATAAGAAAAGAGGAAGTTAAATTATCATTATTTGCAGATGACATGATACTTTACATAGAAGACCCCCTAAACTCCATTGAAAGACTCCTATATATAATAAATAAATTCAGCAAGGTAGCTGGATGTATCAATGAGTATTTTGAGTATTGAGTCAATACTCAAAAATCAATAGCATTTCTATACACTAATAACAAAAATACTGAAAGAGAGGTAAAAGAAGCCACACCCTTCCCACTAGCATCCAAAAAATGAAATAGTTAGGAATTAATCTCATGAAAGAAGTAAAAGAGCTATACAAAGAAAATTATAATACCCTGAAAAAGGAAATTGAAGAGGCTATGAGAAAATGGAAAGACATCCCTTGTTCATGGATAGGAAGAACAAACATTGTGAAAATGGCCATTCTCGCAAAACTACTATACAGATTCAATGCAATCCCAATCAAAATACCACTAACATACCTCATAGATCTAGAGAAATCACTCCTAAAATTCATCTGGAACCAGAAGAGACCTAGAATGGCAAAGACAATTCTAAGCAGCAAAGACAAGGCAGGAGGCATCACAATCCCTGACCTAAATCTATATTACAAAGCTACTGTAATAAAATCAACATGATACTGGAATAAAAACAGACCTGAAGATAAATGGAATAGATTGGAAGATACAACTACAACCACAAACTCACTCAACCACCTTATCTTTGATAAAGGGGCCAAACATGTTCACTGGAAGAACGACAGTCTCTTTAACAAATGGTGCTGGAAAAATTGGCTATCCATATTAAGAAGACTAAAACTAGACCCATGTCTATCACCATATACTAAACTAAAATCTAAATGGATCAAAGATCTAAATATTAAAACAGAAA
>PVJX010042670.1:0-14036 GCA_004027295.1 Dolichotis patagonum | reverse complement strand
CATTTGCCTGCAGATATTGTTTAATTTCTTCTTTAATTTCCTCAGTGACCCATTGAATGCTAGGGAGTGTATTATTCAATTTCCATGTGTTTGTGGTGTTTTTGCAGTTTCTTTTGTCATTAATTTCTAGTTTTATGATACTATGATCTGATAACATGAATGGGATAATTTCAATTCTTTTGCATTTACTTAAGTATGTTTTGTGGCTTAGTATATGGTCTGTTTTAAAGAATATTCCATGTGCTGCTGTGAAGAATGTATATTCTGATGTTGTTGGGTGCAATGCTCTGTATACAACTATGAAGCCCAAATTTGTTCACAGGTGTGATTCAGTTCTGTTATGTCTTTGCTGATTTTCTGTCTAGTTGATCTGTCCCTTTGTGTGAATGGCATGTCAAGATCTCCTGTTATAATTGTGTTATTGCTTGTATGATTTTTCATTTCTGTTAATATTTGTTTTGTATAGCTGGGTGCTCTGGAATTTAGTGCATATATATTTAAGATTGTTATGTCTTCCTCTTGAAGTTTTCCCCTAACTTGTATGTAGTGGCCCTCTTTATCTCTTTGCATCATTCTTGGTTTGAAGTTCATATTCTCTGCAAACAAAATAGCTATTTCTGCCATTTTTTGGGATCCTGTTGCATGGAGTATTGTTTTCCATCCTTTGACTTTCAGTCTATGAGCTTCCTTTTGGATTAGGTGGGTTTCCTGTATGCAGCATATTGTTGGATATTATTTCTTGATCTATTCTGCCAGTCTGTTTCTTTTAATTGATGACTTGAAGCCATTTACATTAATGATTATAACTAATATATATTGGTTTACTTTTGACATGTTATCTTTCTGCCTTTGATTTTTTACCTTTCCACTCTTTTTAGTTGTTTGCCTTGCTTGATGATTTTTTCCTATGTCTGTCTAGAATATCTTTCAGTATTCTTTGCAAGGTTGGTTTGGTGGTCATGAAGTTTTTCAGATGTTCTTTGTCATGGAAATATCTGATTTCTCCATCTATTTTAAAGGGCAGTTTTGCAGGACACATCAGTCTGGATTGGAAGTCATTATCCTTTAGGATCTGAAATAGTTCACTCCATGCTCCTCTTGACTTCATTGTTTGTGTTGAGAAGTCTGCTGTGATTCTGATAGGGTTTCCTTTATAAATGTCTCTCCTCTCCCAGCAGCTGGGATGTTGATTATTTTATGTCTGGGTGTAGTTTTATTTTGGTAATGGTTATTTGGAGTTCTGTATGTTTCACTGATCTGTATGTCAGTTTCCATTCTCATGTTTGGGAAATTTGTAGCTATTATTTCTCTAAATAACTTCTTGATATCATTTGTGTTGTCACCTTCCTTTTTGTTTATACCTATAAATCTTATGTTGGTTTTTCTTTGTGTTATATTGCTGTTGTTGAATTAATATTTCCTGGTTCCTTGTTATTTTTAAAAGATCTTTCCTTTCCTGTTCACTAGCTGCAATATTGTCTTCGAGGTCTGAAATTCTATCTTCACTTTCATTGAGTCATTTTTGTCAACTTTTGATGTAATTTTTTATTTCCTGCATATCTCTTTGAATCTGCTTCATGCATTCTGTTTGTTTCTTATATTCTTCATTCAGAGTTTTTGCATGGTTCCTGTAATTTTTAAATTATGTCTTCTTTAGATGTGTTTTGCATTTCTTTCATTACATGTATCATTTCTTCTTTTGCCTGGGACACTATTTCTGATTTGAGTTCTTTTATAGCTTCCTGGAGTTGCTTGTTTATTTCAGTTGATATCATTTCAGGGATTTCACATGTATGGCTTATATTTTTTTTGTGTGTCCATGTCTCCTAAGCTTGCTTGAGTTGGGCTGGAAGTTTGAGATTGCATTGTGCTCTTTCATTTTGTCATTTTCCTGTATTTCAGGGGTTTTGAGTGATGTTTCAAGGCTTCCTCTGTTCACTGAGTATCACCTGGCCTACTTTTGCCTCCCAGGGCAGGCAGCAGGCAACAACTAGCTGCTTGGAGTTTGCTTGGCATGGTCTAGTTAGGCACACGGGGACTCTTGTGCCACCTCCTGTGATTTCAGACATGGGGTGTGGTCTTACTGCCTAGTAGCAATGTTTCAAAGCTTCCCCATGTGCTGGCTTTCAACCCATTCATGTTCTGGGCCTGGAACTCAATTCAGGCTCCTGCCAGCTGCTTGGAGTTCACTGAGCATGGCCCAGTTAGGCCAGGTTGGACATCCCGTCTGTCCTTGGGTGATTTTAGATGTGGGGTATTGTCTTACTGCTTAGGAGCAATGTTCCAAGTCTTCTCTGTGTGCTGAGTTTCAATCTACACATGCTTTGGCCCTGGGACTGAATTTAGGCCCCCACCAGATGCTTAGAGTTCACTGTGCATGGCTCAGTTAGGCCTGCTTGGACCTCACATGTGTCCTTGGATGATTTGAGATGCAGGACATGGTCTTACTGTCTGGGAGTGATGTTCCAAGGCTTCCCTGTGTGCTGGGTTTCAACCCACACATGCTCTGGGCCCAGTACTGAATTTAGGCCCTTGCCAGCTGCTTGGAGTTCCTAGAGTAATATATTTTTATTAATCTGCTGTGCATTGCAAATTGTACTGTAACTACCACATGCACAGATATTTGTTGTTTTTAAGGAATTTTCCTAGTACTTTCTGCAACATAATGTTCTGCACTCATTAAATGTTGACTGACTGCACTTGAGCATATGCGTGCACATAGTACTATGATCCTAAGTGGGCATGCATATTTAAGTGCCAAACTGTTTCTTATTAGCAATTTTGGGTAAAAAGTGAAAGGCAAGTTTCTTAAAAGTGCTACAGGTCTTTTGCTATATGTTGAGAAAGAAATAGTACTCTGTATTTGCTGAGGCTAAGGGTACAGAGTGACCAGTAAAGATTTTGGGTCACACCAGTCAGGTTTGTCCATTTAAACCCAAGAAATCATTTCCTTATATGAAATTATCTCTTGCTGAGATCAAGTTGAAGTCTTCTGTGATTCTAATTAACCTATCTTGGCACTTTTCTGGAAATATCTAAATAAAAAGCTACATACTACTGTAAAGGTTGAATGAGCTGCCTGTACCTACTCAGGGCTCCTTGCTTCACTCAGGGATCCTCTATGCAGGTAATGTTAAATCAGTTGAAGTACAAGGACTTTGTCCTATTAAGAGGCTGGTAAGCAAGACAGGTTCACAAGTCTCTAGTCACATCTCATTTGCTATCTCTAGTATTCCATACTGTGCATCAGAACTAAGATAAGAACATGAAGTTTGTATAGCATTTCAGGATAGCAGCAGGTGCCCAAGAGAGAATGAGTGTTAAAATTCCCAAACCACTAAATTGCTAAAAAGCCCTCAAGCAGGCTTTTTAGAATCAAACAGCAGAGCTCAAGGATTTACACATTTTTTGTTAGAAATAGGACAGGATAAAAGCCCAATTTTGAGAGCTTGATGATATGATTTTTTAAAAAAAATAGTTATGATTGTGAAAGGAAGGCATGGAAAGTGGAAGACACTTTAAAGACAGATTATGGTTTATCCTTAATTGTTGCTGCAACTGAGCTGACATGGGTTGGAGGCTTAATCATGATTCTGACCCTCCCTTGGAAACACAACTGGTAACTGCTTAGGGCTTCACTGGCTTCTTCAAAGCCTCTGATGGAGAATTATTGGTTCTGAAATCTCCTGGAGGAAATTTTTACACAGTAAAGTGGGGAGTTTAGAAATCTCAGTAGACTGATCAACTGTGACTTTATACTGCTGCATTATTTTGGCCTATTGGAGACTTTATCAGGGAACACATTATTGCCACTGTCTTCTTACACATTTATTAGACTGTCAAGATATGAAATGTCACTGATGAAATCAAAAGCACCATGAAGCAGACTTAGATTTAATATTTCCTCTACTCATCAGAAAGCTCTATAAGTCTCCTATACTAATATCCTGGTAGCGATATCCTCATACTCATAAAAGAGTTGAAAGCAGAGAACACAAGTGTAGCCTGCTCTACTATTTTTAAAACTTAAACAGAAAATATTATTTGTAAATAGTGAAAACCCTAACTCACTCTAAAGCCCCTCCTTGAGGTCAGATCTTACAATAAAAGTGACATCTGCAAATAATCCACTATTTTTCATTTTGTGGGAAGATGCACGGGATACCCTTGTGATAAGGAAATGAAGTGGTAGAAAATACATGAAAATTGCAGGATTTTTTAAAAATTTCTGTCTTTGTTTTTGACAGCATCTTGCTATGTAGTTCAAGCTGACCTTGATCTAACTATTTATCCCAGTCTAGCCTCAGACTCTTGGCAATCCTCCTGCCTCAGACTCCTAAGTGCTGGGATTACTTACAGGTGTGGACCACCACACCTGGCTGGAAGTATAACCATTTTCCCAATATTTGTTCTGCCTAGCTAGGTCAGGCTTATTGAAGACATAGATATGTCATATGAACCACAAATATAAATTGATTGGGAGAACTCACAATATTTTTGGTGCCTTAAGATTTTAGAGAAACAATTTCCCTAAATCACTTGTACATGTGTTAAATAACTTTTGTTATTATAAAACTCTTTCTTTCATCCAAGTTACAGTACAAGAACAAGGGACAGAGACTGTAGATCCAATTTCACTAGTATAAGATTCTATGTTCAAAATTATACCTGTCACTAAGCACAGATGTGGAGAAGATAGGTACAATTATTAAAAAGAAAGAAATTCATGACACTACAAAATTTGGCAATGCCACTTCTTCCTAGGGCATTAATTCTGTATGCTTTTCTTTATCAGCTCAGCTTTTAAGGGAAGCCACTCATGTCATCACCTTTTGTTTCTTAAAGATTTTTGAAGTCATAAATTTGGTTATTTTAGTACTTTTATTTTTTTTATTTTAAAGATAGTAAAAAACAACAAAGCAAGACAGAACAAAAACAATCAAGACAATGCAGCAAAATTGGTACAGAACCTGAGAGCAGGATACTGGGAAAACTATAATAGCTATCATAGTGTATCTTATCGTCACAATAGTTGTGCATTCCATCAGGTATAGCAAAATCAAACCAAAACAAAACACAATAAAACAGTCAAAATATTGAATAAAGCAAAACAATCAGAACAAAGCAAAACAGTGAAAACAGTATTGGACTTCAAAGACAAGATAGAAGGAAATCCCCCATATTTGCTATATTGCATACTGTCATCCTCCAGAGAGATGCTCAGACTGCTGGCCCCAGGCCTGCATAATCAACCAAACAATACAAGCATTTAGTCGCTTTATGTACCTTAATTGCTATCAACTCAGTCTGTTCTCTGAACCATCAATTGTAAGGGGAGCAGTGTTGATTCTTAGCCCCTGTGCCCGTAGGTGGTAGACTTGTGCTGCTTACCAGGAAGGCTGGAGTGTTGCTTTCTCGGTGGGTGCCCCAAGTCCCAGCATGGCAGATTCTTGGGAGATTCTGGCTTTTCTCTTCCTGGCGTGCATGCATCTTGTGCTGCTTACCAGGTAGGCTGGATTTTTGCTTTCTTGGTGAGTTCCCCAAGTCCTGGCATGGCAGATTCTTCGGAGATGCTAGCTTTTCATTCAAAATGTGTATTATTCTGTGTGCTTTTCAGTGTCTATGAGTGGAATTCTGTTGTGTATCTCATTTCCTTGTCAGAACTGTTTAAAAGCTCTGTCCATGTTGCCTTGTTTATATTTAGCTCTTTGTTTTTGTCTGCTGAATGGTAGTCCAGGATGTGCATTAATTGTCCTACAACCATCAATTCCCTGCAGCTATAAATAATAATGCAGTGAATATACCTGCACTTGAACTCATGTTGAGAATTATTGTCAAAGTACTGGAGATTGAACCCAAAGGCTTTGCAATGAGCCACATCCCCAACCATTTTTATTTTTCAAAAACAAACTCTCGCTAATTTGCTTAGGCTGGGTTTGAAATTATGATCCTCTTGCTTCAGCATTTCAGGCTGGTGGAAAGAATTTTAGGGTATCATCTCAGGAACAAAATTGCTAGAGCATGCAGTCCTGCATCAGTGTTAGCTAACTGCTTCCAGTTAGTTGTCTGCAATGATAGTACAAATTTGAATTCTTACCTGTATGAGAATTCCTAAAGCTGTTAGTCTCCACCAGAACTTTCTAATTTTTGACAGTTTAATAGTATATTCACTTAAAAATTTACATTTCTGTGATTACAAATGAACTGACTAACAATATGACAGAGATGGGCCCAGGCTAGCTGCCCTGTGGCTCTGAACTCCTCCTAAGCAGGTACAAAGTACTGGAACCACACTCTGAAGGTGCATCCTTGCCACCCACCTGGGTTGTGGAGGTTCTGAGCTCTACCAAGCCAGATGCTATGCCCTGGGACCACACTCTGGGAGGGCACCCCTCCTAGCCACCTGGGTTGTAGAGGTTCAGAACTCTATCCAGCCAGGAGTTAGGCTGCAGAAACACACTCCAGGGGTGCATCCCTGATAGCTGCATGGAGGATCCAAGCTCTGCCTAGCACAGTATCCGGGTGCAACTCAGCATATCCACCAGGGAATACCAGGTCCGCCTCACAAGTCACAGAGCACAAGGCTCTGGTGCTATAGTTCAGGGGTGTGCCCCAGCTAGCCAAGGGGATATCAGGAAATTGAAGGTCTGCTCAGTGCAGCATTCCAGTGCAATCCATCAGAAGGGTGCCTGACCAGATGCACAGATTCTAGAGGATAATGGCAAAACAAAAGAAAAGATTCAGTCTCAGTCCTCCAGCCCACTGAGAACAAACCAAGGAGACACTGAAATGGATGGCTCTGGAAATTGGACAACTGAACTTTTTAAAATGATAGCACCTGAAGTAAGGCAACAACCCCAGGAAGCTATAGAGGGAATCAGATAAGAAATAATTTCTAAGGTAAAAAAAAAAAGAAATGACAAACATGAAAGAAATGCTGTATCTATCTATCTATCTATCTATCTATCATCTATATATCTATTTATTTATTTTAAAGAGAATAAAACAAAAGAGTGCAGAACAAAGCAGATCAGAAGAGAACAACATAAGCAACACAGCACTTTACTACAAGACAACTGGATATTAAAAGTAGCTACCATAATGTCTCTTTCTTGTAATAGTTGAGCATGGCTTCAAATACAATAATATCAAGCATAAAAAATAGTATAAAACCATTGAAAAGTATGAAAGAATTACAGAGTATTCTGAACCGAATAACAGAAAATTATCAATGGCTACTATAATATCTCATTTTCCATAAAAATTTGTTTATACTATCACATATATTAAAGTCCTAACAGGACATAACATGATAGAACTGATGGTAATAGAAGAATAAAGCATGGTAGAACTTCAAAGCAAGGCAATATTAAATGAGCAATGGCTGCCATAATGTTTTGTTTTCTTCAAAAGAGCTGTTTATACCATCACATATAATAAAGTTAAACAACACAGAATAAAACCATTCTGACTGATGAATGAAAACATTAAAAGGCTTCATAGCTATGTAATGGGGAAACATGATTGCCATAAAATCTTAAGTGCTCTTACCAACTCTCATACTAGAAAGACTATACAGTATTTATACATGTGAGTTTGGGTTATTTTGCTTATGAGTATGATTTCAATTTCCATCCATTTATTTATAAATATCTCAATGTGATCATGCTTTATAGCTGAGTACTACTTCAGTGTATAAAAATACCACATCTTTTTTATCCATTCCTCAGTTGATGGGCACTTAGGTTGTTTCCAAGATCTGTCTATTACAAATTGTGTTGCTATAAACATGGGTGCACATATATCACTGTGGTATGATGTTTTCAGTTCTTCTGGGAATATGCCTAGAAGTGGAATAGCTGGATCAAATGGGACTTCCAGACCCAGCTTTTTGAGGAATCTCCAGACTGCCCTCCGCAGTGGTTGCACCAGTCTACACTCCCACCAGCAGTGCAGAAGAGTTCCTTTTCTCCCACAGCCTCTCCAGTATTTGTTGTTGGTAGTTTTTTTTTTATCCTGGCTATTGTTTCTGGAGTAAGATGGAATCTCAGTGTCCTTTTAATTTGCATTTCTCTAATGACTAAAGATAATAAATATTTTTTGATGTATTTATTTGCTATTCGTATTTCTTCATCTGAGAACTGTGTATTCATTTTGGATGCTCATTTTTGGATTGGGTCTGAAATTTAGGGCTCTGACTTTTTTAGTTCTTTACAAGTTCTAGACAGAAGTCATTTGTCTGAGGGACAGTTCACTAAGATTTTTCCCAGTTTGTGGGTTTTCTTTTCACTCTGCTGGAGATCTCTTTTGACATGCAGAAACTTTTTAATAAGATATGATCCCAGTTATTGATTCTGGGAAGTATTTCCCATGTGGTTTGATTCTTGTATATGAATTCTTTAGCTACCCATATGTCTTCAAAATTTTTACCAACTTTGTCTTCCAATAGACTTAGTGTTTCTGTTTTAATATTTAGATCTTTGATCCATTTAGATTTTAGTTTAGTATAATGGTGATAGGCATGGGTCTATTTTTAATTTTTGGCATATGGATAGCCAATTTTTCCAGCATCATTTATTAAAGAAACTATCATTCTTCCAGTGAACATGTTTGGCCCCTTTATCAAAGATAAGGTGGTTGACTGTGTTTGTGGTTGTGGTTGTATCTTCCAATCTATTCCATTGATCTTCATATCTGTTTTTATTCCAGTACCATGTTGATTTTATTACAGTAGCTTTGTAGTATAACTTCAAGTCAGGGATTGTGATACCTCCTGCCTTGACTTTGCTGTTTAGAATTGCCTTTGCAAGTCTGGGTCTCTTCTGATTCCGGATGAATTTTAGCAGTCATTTCTCTAGATTTAAGAGTATATTGGTGGTATTTTGATTGGTATATCATTGAATCTGTATAACAATTTTGAGAGAATGGCAATTTTTACAATATGTTTTCTTTCTATCCATGAACAAGGGATGTGTTTCCATTTTCTGAGGTCCTCTTCGATTTCTTTTTTCAGGCTAATATAATTTTCTCTGTATAACTCTTTACTTCTTTCCTGAGGCTAATTCCTATGCATTTCATTTTTTTGAATTTTTTGAATGGGTGTGGCTTCTCTTATTTCTCTCTCAGTGCTTTTGTTGTTAGTATATAGGAATGCTATTGATTTTTGAGTATTGAATTTGTATCTAGCTACATTGCCAAATTTATTTATTATATCTGGGAGTCTTTCAATGCAGTTTTTGGGCTCTTCTATGTAAAGTATCATGTCATCTGCAAATAATGATAATTTAGCTTCCTCTTTTCCTATCTCCTCTCCTTTTATTTCTCTTTGTTTTCTAATTGCTCTGGCTATTATTTCCACTACTATGTTAAATAGGAACAGTGATAAGGGACATCCTTGTCTTGTGCCTGATTTTAAGGTAAAGGCTTGGGGCTGGGGATTTATCTCAGTGGTTTAAGTGCTTGCCTGGAAAGCATGAGTTCATAAGTTCAATTCCTGGTACCAAAAAAAAGGTAAAGGCTTTTAGGTTTTGGCAATTTAATATGATGCTGGCTGTTGGTTTGTCATAGATGGCCTTTTGAAATAAAGGCCATCTATTCCAACTCTTTGTAAGTTTCTTATCATGAATGAGTGCTGGACCTTATCAAAAGCTTTTTCTGCATCTATAAAGATGATCATGTGGTTCTTACTTTTGGCTCTATTGATATGGTGGTTTACTTTTATTGATTTATGTATGTTGAACCATCCCTGCATTGCTGGGATGAATCCCACTTGGTCGTAGTGTATAATTTTCTCAATGTTTTGCTGTATCCTGTTTGCCAATATTTTATCGAGAATTTTTGCATCTATGTTCATTAGGGAGATTGGCCTGTAGTTCTCTTTTTTAGTTGGGTCTTTCTCAGTTTTTGGTACTAGAGTAATATTTGCTTCCAGAAATGTCTTAGGAAGAATTGCTTCCCTTTTGATTTCATTGAAGAATTTGAGAAGGGTCGGAATTAAGTCTTCTTTCTATTTCTTGTAGAATTCCACAGTGAATTTGTCTGGGCCTGGGCCCTTCTTTGTTGGCAAGGACTTAATTACATTTTCAATTTCATTAATAGAAATTATGTTATTCAGCAGTTTTACATCTTCCTGACCCAGCTTTGGTAGTTTATATGTATCTAGGAATCTAGGTGTGGTGTACTGAGGCTTGTGAAACCTCTGGGGCCCAGTTAAGCATCCTAGGGAGCTGGATGAGAGCTCATCTGCTGGGAGTGCTGGTCTCATACTCTCCCTGAACCAGTGCCAGAGTGCTGAGAGTCCTCCTGCATGGTCTTCTCCTCCCTAACTGAATGAAGCCTGCTGGGCATAGTGTACTGAGGCCCATGAAAACTCTGGGGCTCAGTCCAGTGTCCTAGAGAGCTGGATACAAAGTCAGCCACTGGTAGCATAAATCTCAAACTCTCCCCGGGGCCAACAATAGAGCCCTGGGACTCACCTCACATGGTCCTGACTCCCCCACAGGTTGTTGGCTCCCTGAAATTATACCTGTCCCTATATAATGTAACACTGCACACATACCTTTTTCTTCTAGACAATTGTACTTATTTTCTTTACTTCTTTATAAATACTATTGTGATCCCTTAACTTAAAATCTTAGTGGTCAGACTTCAGAACTTGATTGTTCATTGCTCTGAGCAGGAAAACAGTGGCCCTAGGGATGGACTCTGATAGGGGTGAGGTTTTACCACCCTTCTTTCCTCTCACCATCTGAAGTCCCAAGGTGCAAGGCAGATTGTCCCATGTGTTCACCATTATGACTCCATAGAAAACCCACTCAGTTTCAAAGATCCTCCCATATGGATATTTCTTCCTTCTCATAGTTGGCCATAGAGTTGGATGAGGAAGTGTGCAGAGGGTGTCTGCACGCCAGAGACCAAAGGATTCAATCAAGGTCTGGAGTTCACTGAAGGGTCCTATGCAAGTCTGTACCAGCAGACCGATGGGTCTATGCTGGAAGGCTGAAGAGTCAGTGCTGGAAAGTTGAAGAGTCTATGCTGGAAGCCAGGAGAAGAGGTCCAGTCCAAAGGCCAAGACTGGAGCTCCTCCAAAGAATGGAATTGCTGTGTTTATCTAAAAAAGTCCTACATAAACAATAGAAGAGCATAAGAAAATGATGGAAACCATAAATGAACAATGTAAGAGAGAATGAGAATGCCTGAAAGAGATTCAAAAGGATACTCACAAAATTAAAAATTCCATGGAAAGCTAGCAAAACTGCTTGAATGAAGCTGAAGATAGACTCTCAGACCTTGAAGACAGGATGGAAGCTTACATTCATGAAAGAAAAGATCTCTTAAAAATAACAAGGAACTTGGAAAACACAATTCAACAGCTGCAAGATGATGCAAGTAGAAACAATACAAGATTGATAAGTGTAAATGAAAAAGCAAAGGTCAACATAAATGACATAAAAAGACTTTGTAGAAATAATACCAGAAAATTCTCCAAATATGGGAAAAGAATCTGATATACAAATAAGTGATACATACAGAAACCCAATTAGTTGTAACTAAAATAAACTGCAAAAACTCCACAAACACATGGCAATTAAATAACACTTTCCTAAACAACCAGTGGGTAACAGTAGAAATTAGAAGTGATTGAAAATATCTACAGTGGAACAAAAAAGCAAATACAAATTACGAGAACTTTTGGACACAATGAAAGCAGTCTTCAGAGGGAAATTTATAATTGTAAACTCCAACATCAGGAAAATGGAATGAACACAAAAATACAATCTAATGCTGCCCCTCAAACTTCTAGAAAAAGAAGAGAAAGTTAATCCCAAAGCCAAAAGAAAGGGGGGTAGGTTTATAAAGATCAGAGCCAAAATTAATGCAATTGAAACTTAGGAAACAATATAAAGAATTAATGCACTGAAGAATTGGTTCTTTGAAAAAATAAAATTAATAAATCCCTAGCCAAACTTATCAAACAGAGAAAAGAATAAGCTCAAATCTACACAATAAATGAACAGTTTGAAATCACTACAGGTCCTGTGGAAATATGGAAGATTATAAATACTTACTTTGAAAACCTTTACTCTCACAGGTTCAACAAAATAGAAGAAACAGACAAATTCCTATAAACATATGAATCACCAATGCTGAGTAAAGCAGAAGTAAAACTGCTGAATAACCCAATTTCAGTTAATGAAATTAAAAATGCAATTAGAATCTTACCAATAAAGAAAAACCCAGGTCCTGATGGATTCACTGCTGAATTCTACAAGAAATTTAGGGAAGACTTAATGTCAACACTCCTCAGACTCTTCAGTGAAATTGAAAGGGAAGCAATTGTCTCTAACTCATTCCTGGAAGCAAGTATTACCCTAATAACAAAACCAGAGAAAGACACAAACAAAAAAGAAAGTTACAGGACAATCTTGCTAATAAACATATATACAAAACTCCTCAACAAAACACTGGCAAATAAAATGCAAAAAGTCATCAAGAAGATTATACACCATGATCAAGTGGGATTCATCCCAGAAACACAGGGATGATTCAATATATGCAAATCAGTAAACATAGTACACCATATAAACAGAGCCAAGAATCACATGACCATCTCAATAGAGGTAGAAAAAGCTTTAGACCAGACCCAACACTCATTCATGATAAAAACCCTACAGAAAACAGGAATCGATGGTCTCCACCTCAATCTTATAAAAGCTATATATGACAAACTAACAGCCAGCATCTTACTAAATGGACAAAAACTGGAATCTTTCAACGTAAAATCAGAAACAAGACAAGGCTGTCCATTATCACCACTCTTATTCAATATAGTTCTGGAACATTAGAAAAGAGAGAGAAATAAAAGAAATAAGGATAGGAAAAGAAGAAGCTAAATTATCATTATTTGCAGATGATATGATACTGTACATAGAAGATCACAAAAACTTCATTGAAAGACTGCTAGATGTAATAAATAAATTTAGTAATGTAACTAAATACAAGGTCTACACTCAAAAGTCAATAGCATTCTTCTTGTACACAAACAACAAACTCACTGAGAGAGAAATATGGGAAACCACACTCTTCACTATTGGATTCAAAATAATGAAATACTTTGGAATCAATCTATCAAAGGAAGTAAAAGATGTACATAGTGAAAATTACATTGCTCTGAAAAAGGAAATCAAGGAGAATTTCAAAAAGTAGGAAGGCATTCCCTGTTCACGGATAAGAAGAATGAACATTGTCCAAATGGGCATTCTCCCAAAAGTGTTATACAGATTAAATGCAATTACAGTCACCATACCATTTGCATGCCTCACAGATCTAGAGAAACTGTCCTTAAAATTCATCTGGAATCAGAAGAGGCATATAACAGCAAAGGCAATTCTGGGCAACAAAGGTAAGGCAGGAGGGATCCTTATCCTTAACTTGAAATTATGTTACAAAGCTACTGTGATAAAATCAGCATGATTCTGGAATAAAAATAGACATGAAGATCAATGGAATATATTAGAAAATAAAAGCAGAACTAAAAATATCCTCAACCACCTCATCTTTTTTTTTTTAGTTTTACAAATGTCTCATTTAGGAAAGATTGTTTTTTAAAAATTTTATTTTACAGAGAATAAAACAAAAGAGGGCAGTACAGAGCAGATCAGAACAAGGAAACATAGTCAACACAATATATTACATTAAGACAACCAGACATCAACAGTAGCTATCACAGTATCTCTTTCTCTGCTATAGTTGAGCATAGTTTCAAACACAATAATATCAAACATAACAAAATAGCATAAAGCCATTCAAAGAGTGAAAGAATTACAGGGCATTCTGAACCAATTAACAAAGAATGATCAATGGGTACTATAATATCTCATTTTCGATAAAAAATTTTGTTTATACTATCACACATATTCAAATCCCAATAAGACACAATGTGATAGATAGAACCAATGGTAGTAGAAGAATAGAAGTATGGTAGGACTTCTAAGAAGGATGATATTAAATCAGCAATAGCTGTCATAATATTTTGT